>JANHZU010002118.1:104199-127482 GCA_032468055.1 Acrochordus granulatus | reverse complement strand
ATAAAATAACATCCAGTCCAGTTTATATTGTTGATTTCTCCATGTCACTCACTGTAATGCTGGTTCATAATATATTTACAAAGTGAAATGTGAAAAAGTCCTGAATTTCTCACCTAATGTTTCTATCAAATTAACCATGCGATTTGAATGTAAGTCTATTCACGTAAGAGAAGAAATGTCAGAGCCAGGGGGAGGAGTCAAACATGGCACTGGCCTGGTGTCTGTGTCTATCCACTAATGTATACGTCTCAGCCTCCCTGATAGCCATTGAACTTTATCTCACAACCACAGGTGTTGATTCTTGTAAATAGGCAGGAACAATGAACCTGTTAGTTTGAATCTTGGTTCCTCGATTTGCTCTTTTACACCTCACAATTCACTGGCAATTTACTTGCCGAGTAATCAGTGATTACCATTGTGGTAATTGTATTTACGTACAAGTTAATTCCAATGAATGCAGTGAGATTACATTGGAGGAAAAATGCATTAGAAGATTACAATCCTATGTACAATTTCTCTGATTTTTCAGTGGTTGAATTATGTAAACTCTATTTCTCATTGCTTTAGGTGGGACTTGTAGCAAAAATATTATGCATGTTTATTGAGATGTAACATTGTTTATTCTATTTACACATAGGATATATCAGCACTTACTACTTAAGGCACTCTTGTCCCATGTTCATAGTGACTTAACTCTAAACCAGTTTAAAATCCTATCTCGATCAAATGTTTTGTTAACAGCTTTCACAGTATTCAGTCTGGACTGCTGCTAAAATGCCCTTTGACTGGACAATTCCCCTGCTGCTGAGCCCATCCATTTCTATCTTCTAGAAAGCAATTATCAATTATTTTCCTTCTTCTTATGGACAACTCTTCCTGGACATATAGACTTTTGTGTGAACAAGAGAGAGTGAGATTTTGATTATATACCTTCAGGTCAGTGGCTACATGGCTTTATGGTAGGCCAGGTCAGGAAACATGCTTTACTAAACTGACTGACACAGATTATATTAACAGAACCTTAAAACAACGACTGTCTCCTTTCCTCTTATAGTGAATTAGGGAGTCATCAGTCTGAGCTTTTTTCTCATGCTTTCACTGTTGATCTGGCTTAAAGTAGGTTTTGTTTACATAACTGTCACTACCTGCTTGGCTTCTTCAGATTACTTTCTTAGTTCTATATTATATATATATATATATATATATATATATGCAGGTGTGTGTGTATGCACACACCTTTGAATTAGCATGAACTCCTGATGACTGCCTGGAAATTTCCCTTTTCTTGCCAAGATTTTAGAAGTGGTTTGAATTGCCCATGATTTATTTGATCAGGGTCCTATGTCAAGTTACTAGGTTGGGTTGACCTGTAATTAGCTGCTTGGGAAAGGATGCGGCTCATTCAGCCTTCAATAAAGTTTGTGTTGAAAAGAAGATGTGTTTTTCACAGATTTTTCAAAAGGAATGTGTATCTCTTATCTCTTCAAGGTTATAAACTGTTTCCTGTAGAAAACAGATCCCTTCTGGAATGAAATGGAGAAAAAAAGAAAATATATTCTATTCCCGACAGAGCTGAGACAGAGTCACAGGTCAAGACTTTGACAGAGTCAAGGTCACCCAGTTAGTTTTGTACTAAGCAGGACTAGAACTCATGGTCTCCCAGATTCTAGCTTGGTGCTTCAACCACTATACTAAATTAGCTCTCAATACATGCATGCATACCTACATAAATTTATGTATATGTTGCTATATATGCACACATAGGTATAAAAAGGAACTTTTAAATATAAATATATAAATAAATAATCTGGTTTGCTTTCTCATATCTTAAAAAGCTTCTTTATGATAGATGCTGCAGCTGCACAAGTCTTTAAACATTTGCCTTGTAAATAGAAGGTTCTTAGTTTGAAACCTGATAGAAATGTATTTTTAAAATTCAATTTTTTCAGCTTCCTTTTTTTAATAAGTCCTAATGATACACATTTTTTTTAAAAAAATCACAGAGATAATTAGGAAGCTCAGGGAAAGAAGAATATTGAAAAAAAGTCCAATTTCAAACTTCCATTTAAAAGCCAGTGTTCTAATTAATATATTATTGCAACATTCATGGTTAAGGTGGTACTAAAAGGAATGAGAGAATGTGGTAAACATGGCTCAGCTGAAACTGAACTGAATAACAACAGCTAGTGAAAAGGAGTACTGAAGGCACAGTGAAAAGTGTACTTCCAAAGTGGAGGGAAAACACATGCCCTCAGATCACTTCAACAGTGAATGAAGGAATAATAGAGGGAGATGTTATCTGCTTCTACCCTGCAGCAATGATTGCCAAACTCAACAGCTGGGCAGGGCAGATTAGTTTATAGTCATAAATAATTTTATCAAGCCCATTTTTATAGTTACAGAATACATAATCTGATTTAACTTCAGTTGAAGGTCTCTTAATATGGCGGCACCTATAAGAAGACAAATCTCCAGGACAAGTTGGCTATGAGATAAATGTCAGAGGTTCAATCAAATTATATATTTCTGCCTTTCTTATTCAATTTTCAGTAAAATCTTATACTATAAGATTTTAAAACTAAGCTTTGTCATAAGCATCAAATAGTTCTGCATGGATTTGTAATGCACTCTGATGTTGTAAATTTTTCAAAACTAAACTCTGTATTATGGCCATGATGGCAAACTGTGAAGTTTTTTGAGAGTTCAACAGATATTTCTTCCAGACAATCCAACAATCAAGCCATAATGATCCAAGGATATTTTTTTTCCTGCCACTGCGAGTCATCACACATTGTTGTATCATCTTGTGGACATGAATGAAAATAAATTCTCTGGCACCAGATCAAGGTGCACTTTATGAAGATCAGTCTTATCCATATGCCAGAAGCAATTCTTTCATTAAGGTACCGTACAGTCAGTAGCATACAAGTATTCTGCTCCAGTAGCTTTAGAGATAGCTGTCTCCTGCTTCAGTTTGTTCAATACTTATTCTTATTTTTAATACATCTCAGCATGACTGACACCCTTTTGTATGATATTCTTCTTTTCAGAGAAGTAAAAAATTATTCAGAAAAGTGCATTATCATATCAGCATGCCAGCTAACTGCTTAGGAAGCATTTTGAAAGAAATGCGTACATTTTCATCTAACAAGTTCCAGGTTAGTAAAATTATAGTTTTTATGACTCATTTATGTGGAATCTTAATCTAAAATATCTAAACTAAAGCAAGAAGAAATCTTAATCCTAACAGATTTAAGGTTGTAGTATTTGTTTAATAGGGAGTTGTCTTAATCCACCTGGAATAATTTTTATATCTATTTTCACAGACTGAACATCCTTTGAAACTCTTCATCTTTTTTGTTTGATCATTGAATTATAAATGAGTTCATATATTAATTACAACTTACCCTCAGTTATAGATTATTTATCAATAACTTAATAACACTGGTTGCAAAACAGAACTTCATAGAATTTCATTGTTTATATAATACATTCTTGTTGCTATGTTGTTATTATTTGTTCAGTATATTTTATTTCTATGTAATATCCTCCTGAAATAACTTACAAGAGAATAATTTTAACAATGTTTTAATATTTTTTTAAAATAATGAATATAAAAATTAAAAATAATTTCATTAAAAAGCCCGAAAAACAAAATAAGAGGTATCCTGAATATAGCCTGAAGTTAATGCTGCACTGATGCAAACTGAGAGAGGAAAACCAGTATGAATTAAGCTAATATACATTTGTAATTTTATTGAATGCTAGCATCAATGTTTCATATGTGTACTTTTCCCCCTAGATTACCTGAACTCAAAAGCCAGCAACAACGATCATCCTCTTTATGGAATCAAAGACAACAATGTATAAATGAAATTTTCTTTAAAAATATTCACTGACTTTGAAAAAGTATATTTTGTCTCTTTTATTTCTTAATACTCCAAGAAATATATATGATAGAATGTAGTGAACTGTATTATATCAATTTACTTAATAAAGGTCTACCACACACATTTTGACATAAACCTATTTGTGAAACAAAGAGTTTCTTTTTATATAATTAACAATGCATTAAAACTTTAAGGTAAGTACATGTGAACTCATTTATCAAATAAGTTACCTAAATTGCCTCCTTGGCCAAAGACATGGAAAACTATTGAAGGTTTTTTTCAGATCTTGAGCTTCTTCTGTCACTGGCATAGCAACATACCCCTCGGTTTCTCAGCTTCCCATATTGTGGTTTTCTGAAATGGATGTTCTAAATTCCCCTAATGTTAATTACGAAGTCAGGCTGAGAATCAAAAGGGGAGACTCAAAGCTGAAATATTTGCATAACTGTATTGTAGTAGTTATCATGTTTTTAATTTAACCAGTTGAATAGGAGGTTGCATTGAGCTGTGGTCTTAGTCTCTAGTACAGTATATCTGGAAGGTGTTTTGCTAGATCTGGAGAACTCTGTTCACTCAAAAGGGATAGCTCTGGACTACATAAAGAACAAGAACATTTCTCCTTCTACTTGATCACAGAGATTCAGGGGGAGTAAACATAAAAGCTGCATACTCTAATTCAAATTGACATTTCATATTAAATCTTGAGACAAGGCACAGTTCCTTTAAAATATTCCCAAACTGACTAGGATTGTGCAGAAAATTGGTGTTTCTGAGAACTACAGGGATCCTCCCTGCAAAAAATAAAGAGTTATTTTTAAAATTTGGTTTTCTCTGAAAATGGGAGAAAGAAATGTGATGAAGGAAGGAAGGGATTTATGGGTCTATTTACAGGGAAAGGGTTCATAGTGCTTTGTGGGAAAATTTTGAATGCTTTACTTGCAAATGGTGTCTAATCCAATTTAAAAATGGATTACAAATTACATTTTTCTTTTAAACAGTCAAATATAATCCATATCTCTGTTTGAACATTTCGTTTAGTTTTGTTTTCAGCCAAAATTTTACAGATATTTGTCAACAAAAATGCCTAGCCATTATGGTGTGCAGACTGGTTCATTTTGTGTGAATTCTTTTTTTCCTTCAGTATTCTACGGCTTTCTATGCAGAACAATTTATGTTCATGCCAGCTATCCTGCGGGGAAGTAGCTGCTGTACCCCACTATAGTTAGACGGTACAGCACCCAAATTTAAGAAATGGCTTTTGTATTGCATGTATCCAACAGAATAAACTGTGGAGCATAAAACTTATTACAACATAGGGGAGGAGATGGCTGCCAAGTGAAGGAAAATGTCTCTGTTCATTGGAACTATATGATTAAGTGAACATCCATGAGGAAAAGTGGACATTTTTGATTCTGGTGGGAGGTTTACAAAAAGTTCAAGCCACTTTCCATCTGACTCTGTGGCTCCCAGAACCTGAGATGGGAAAACCATGGGAGAATGCCATTTTTCTGCCAGTTCTTTGATTCTATAGAGACCTGACATCAGAAAACCGCATTCTCTCTTCTAGGAAAGAAAATCAGTCTTCTTGGTGCAAGGAGAACTGTAGCTACCCCTGCTTCACTTCTTGCTTTTTCTGCCACCTGAGACTTGGCAAGAAAATGGGCGAGTTGGATTTGGGACACAGGAAAAGCAAAAGAAGGGTGCCTGCATTAGCCTCTAGGAGCAAACTAGATCTATCCCTAAGCTACTAAGATTCTTGAAGTGTGGCCAGAAACAGAGACTTCTAACTTTTTATTTTCTTTGTTATCCTTCATGAGGATTCTCTATAAGTTGCCTAATCATTTATACAACTAAACCCATGGGGGGGGGTTGAAGGAAACAATTTAAAATTTTTCATAGCACCCAATTTAAAAGTAGTTAATTCATCACAGTAAATGTTTTGATGTGGTAGATCTTATTGAGAAAGATACTTATTTATGAGCCTTTAATTATTACGTACAGTATATGTGTTCTTGCAGGAGATCATTTGCTCCACTGAATTTAATAAAGTATACATAGAAATAAATATCTTGGAATCTAATCTTATTGTATTTATCTTTTCATTTACAGTTAATTAGGAACTTTTAAGGAAATTCTTGTCAAATATAACCCACATTTCTCCAAACAGTATTAAATTTTGGTATTGCGATTTTATAAATAGATTGACTTATTTAACATATTTTTATTCTCTACCATGCAATTATTTATTTCTGGAGGGCTTCAGGTAGGTTTCATGTCTCGAATTTCTTAGGTAGAAGAACAAAGATATTAATACTAAAAACAAAAATAATTCATTGGAAGAGAAAAAAAGCAGGAAAACATAATTTGTAAGACCAGTTCTTTCTTACAACCCAACCAAATAGTTAGCTATAACTGAGTGTTGGCCTATAGCAGGGTATGAGATGAGGGAGGCTTGGGGAGGACTTCATCAGCCTTGATTCCTGGTGACTGCCTGAATAAGCCCTTGCACTTTTGATGTTATATTTTTGAAAATGGTTTGCCATTGCCTGCTTTCTAAATCTAAGAAAGCATGATTGGAACATTTCACTTGTATAACTTTTGGTGATTCTTTTGGCCAATAGAGGTACAGGTGTGATATTTTGGAATAAAAGCATTCTAAATCATATGGCCTTTGTTCTTGCCTTAATCAATAATATGGGCCAGCAAATTTCTCCTCATTGTTCCTTCAGACCAAGGACAGAACAAAATTCCTGCAGTTTCTCCTTTTGCTTGTGGATGAATGGATGGTGTTCCTTTGTGCTTTGATTTTATTTCTGAGGTGCAAGTGAGGCATTTCCCCAGTGGCTTTTGGTTCTAGTAAAAGGTAAAGGTTACCCTGCCAGTCGTGACTGACTCGTTTCCAAGCCAAAGAGTCAGTAGTCATCTGAGGATACTTCCATAGCTGACCAGAAAAACCCATATGTGTATTGTTAGTCTCTCCATCCCAGAGGACCTCCTACCAATAGATGGGAAAGGAGAAAATCCAATTGTGGGGAATGCACGATCTGCTGAACTGATGGCTGCTGAAGATCTGAAATCAATTTATTATAATCACAAATCTAAAAACAACCTGTAGCCTTATCCCCATTTGAACTAAACCACACCAGAGTTAAACTCTGACAACAGATTTTTTCCCTTGTCTTCATGATATTGTCCTTGTTTTATTCTCAACTTGTGATATAAGACATTATTAGCTGTATAAGTAGAAAAGTACTTTTCTTTTATTCCAACCCCAAGACAGTCTCAACTAGTATAAAATCTTCAATTCAGTAGTGTAAGTATTGTAAAACCATCTATCACCTTGGAAGTCTTCCAACCAAGGTGTGATTGGGGCTGTAGTTCAGGGGTGTTGGGAGCTGCAGATGCACTCTTCTTCAGTTCATTGCCCAGCCCAAATAGCCCAGCTGTTTCTCTCTGAAGCTTGGTTCTTTTTATTAGCGCTTCGTTTTCTAAATCCCTTTTAGATTTATAATTTCTTCCTTTCCTTTTTTTTCCCACATAAGTTATTTTCAGGCTTTCAACAGGTCATAGACAGAAGAACTGTCCTCAACTATTTCATTAAAGAAGAAGAGGGACTCGATTTTTGCTTATTTCTAGGATTATGCAGTGCTTCAAAAGGGGCTTTGTAGTATATGGGTGGGCCCACATAGGTCTATTTGCAGTTCTTAAAATAAACAGTGTTTTTTCCAGTTGTCCTTCATGCTGATGAATTAAAGACTTTAAACAGTTGCTATATTATGCTCAAACATAAAATACTGCATGGCATTTCTTTGCTACTTTCCTTCTGTTTATTGGTTTTAATCCCATCTGACCATTGGTTCTTCTGCTTTCTCATACTTTGCCAGATGTGCAGTCCCTTTTCTTTGAATTACTTTTGCCCTGATCTACATTTATTTATTTCATATTGATTTAGTTTGGAAAGATGTGAAAATGAGATGTGAGGCAAGGAGCAGATGTATTAATAACATAGGAACAATCATGTATCTTCTCATTCCTGCTGTTATATCCTGATTAGAAGATGTTTTCTCTACTGGATGATAATATGCTGAGATGTGACAGTGAAACCAGAAGAGAAAAGTAATAATCTTTCTTATTATAATGGATACATGAATGATCCAGGCAATGCCATTTGACAATGACTCAGGATAGATAGTCATCAGCAAAACTGGGATTGGTAATAAGGAAGACATGTTTTTAAGCTGATGTTTAAAGCTTAAAAATGGGTGGACAGTCCTTAAACTCAGTAATGGGAAAAGATCTTGCATCAGCCTGTCAGTTGTCTGAAATCTGACAAAGTTGACTTTTACATGGGCTAGGAGCTACAGTAAAGGTAAGGTTTCCCCTGCTAGTTGTGACTGATTAGGTGGCAGTGCTCATCTCTGAAGAGCCAGCATTATCTGAAGTTGCTTCCATGGTCATGTGGCTGGCATGATTATACACTGAGGGGGCATAGAATACTATTACCTTCCAATGAACATGGTACCTATCTATCTACTTGCATTTTTATATACTTTCCAACTGCTAGGTTGGCAGAAGCTGGGGCAGGAGTGGGAGTTCATCCCTTATATGGCGGCACTTGGGTCTCAAACTGAGAGCTCCATCTCAGTCAATCAAAGTGATACAATATCTTAGTCACTGAGATTTAAGATCCAGATTGTAGGTACTCAATCAGCAAAACTGATTCCTCTTCAGTGTCCCCAGACTTCGTTCTACACTTATTGAATAACTGTCCAGTGTTTTGCTATAATGTGGCTGCTCATTGCTTTCATGATAATGCTTGAATAAAGACAATCAAGATTTGGTTATGTTTGAATGTCAATACATATATTCATGTTTTTGTTAGTACAGTTTATAGGGCCAGTGCTAATTTTAAGAATAATTAAAATTAATAATATGGTATTTAGTTGTTTAGAATTGGAAATTTAGAAATATTCTAAGATAAGTAACTACTAGCTATGCTCTTCTCCATTTATATCCTCTTTTCTCCTCCTCCTCCTCTTCCGTATCAGCAAATACCTTGTTCTTATTTTCTTATATTTGATCTACTATGTGGATTCTTAATAGGAGTTAGTGGGACTCCAGAGCTCAGCAGTTGATTTATCTCCATTACTTCTGTTTTTATTCTCTATTCTAGTCATCAAACCTTCAATACATCAGTCCAAGAAGTCCAATTTTGCCTCTGCAAGTACTACCTTCCCACCTTTCCACAAGAAAACTGAGGACAACTTGGTGAAATATAAACTGCTTGACCAGAGAGGCAGAATGAAGAAAATTCAGCATATTTCTGAAAATTGGAATAGGAAATAAGCCAGGTTTCACTTGTTAATGGAGGATGCTTTGAAAGTTAGACAAATTTTCAACCAACAAGCAAGTGTGCAATTAAACAAACATAATGGAAATATTCTTTTTAGACAATCTCTCCCTGATTCATCAAAGATGCAGCAGCAGAAAACACTTCCCCGTGGCAATATAAAAGACTGGAAAATTTACATGTATGTTCATAACTCCATGCAGGTTGACTTTTTTTGCTTTTCTCCTAACAGGAATGGCAGGTCTTGTTTGGTGAGAGTGTCTGAATTCAATTTTATGGAAGGTTCTCCTTTGGGGGTGAGATTGGGGGTTAAACATGAAGCAAATATGAAGCAGTACAGAATGATGGTGGTGGTGATAATTAAAATCAATCTATTGAAATATGAAAGGTTTTTCATTGAAGGTTATAGATCTCAACCTACCATGTTGGTTTAATATGGATTGATAGGTAGATTTTTTTTTAACTTTTAGTGTAGAGATGAAAAAGAGTAACCCAGGTTACCCAGCCAGCTTCCATACCTAAGGAGGACTACAACTCAGTCTCCAGACTTCGAATTTAATACTCAGTCTTCGCTACTACACATACTGACTTCCATACATGCAGCGTAGCCTTGATTTCAAGTTTCCTTGACTGGAAAGGCCAAAGAGTTAGTTCTCCCAGACATCTAACTTTCTCAGAATCTTGGCAATATCGTTTTCTTGAAAGGAATGGAACTCCTCTAGAATTCCGTCTCCATTTCATTATTGCACTTAATGGCGTCTCCTGATTTCAAGGTGTCTGTGCATGCATTTATTTTTCAGATGTATCTCCCATCTTTCCTCTAAGAGCTCGAAGTGATTTTCATGAGATCTCCATCCATTTTATCCCCTTAACAACAGCTCTGTGAAGGAAGTTGGCTGACAGAGTCATTCAGGGAATTTCCATGGCTAAGAACCTGACGCTCCCTGCTCATAGTTTATCTTTAACCATAATATTACACTAACTAAGCTATTCAGTTCCATCAACCAAGAGAACAAAAGACCATGTATGTAGAACAATATGAAGAATCCATTGTAAGCCAATGTCTTTGAAATAATATTCTTCTGAATATTATATTTAATGACACACTCCATTAAAGAGAATAGGGAAACTATTAATTTGATCACTGCTTGAATTAATTTGTTTGTAAACATTGGTGAATTTCTTTACTTCCCTTTTTTCCTGCATGTTAGTTTTAGTTTTGAGTTTGGTGGAGAAAAAAGATGAAAGACAAGCAAATCTTTCAATTTACAGAGACTCGTGCTTCCCTGGTGATAACTCAGAAACATGATTTATCTTATGTACTGCAGAACAGAATGCTTATAAAATGAAATGCGTGTCAGAAATTCAGATGAAAGGGAAGACAGTTGTTTCAGCTATTCTTCAAATAATAAGTCTTGGTAGAAATCAAAGCCTTAAACGTTTTGTTCCCTGATCACAACAACAAAACCCTAGCATATAATAGCAAAGACTGGGCACAAACAGCTCTCCATAAGAAGGAAAGTCCAGCACTAATCAGTGTAAAAATGCCCATTGGCTTCCCTTTCGTGTTATTTTAAAGCAGCTATCTGAGGTAGCTTTATTTGTTTAAATATTTTTCCTCCCAAGCGTACAGCCCACACACAAGCAGTATGCATATTATTCCATGCATTGCAGGTACATGCTTTATCTGGTTTGGTAGTTTAAAACAGTGCTTTAATCTTAGTTGACACAAAGACTTGTCACCCTGGGAATATGGAGGGGAGAGATATGGTTTGCTCTCAGAATGTTATGGCTCAAAGAGAAGATATATTTTGACAATGTGTTGCTTGTAAAGTGCCATTAGATTATTTGCATAAATGGCTATATAAAATAAAATATTATATTCTTTCAAATGAATTTAGTATGTATGTCTTTTCCTATCACCATTTATTTGTTTGCTTGTTTGTTCCAGAATGATAGGGTTTTGTACATTTTAGGCTTTGGAAAGCAAGACTTTATATCAGAATATAAAACAATTATTTTTCTTAGGATATCAGAAAAGAGCAGACTGCTATAATTTTATCAGTACAACACTGCCATCTACTGCTCATCTGAAGCAAACACGATCACATTTTTTTCTTTTTGTTTTATTGCTTATTTTATTCTTTAATTCCGTAAAGTATGAACCTGAACACATGTCTTAATTATCACTGATTTGGAAACAGAACTTAAGAGGAAGCAAATGTTATTTTTTACAACAGAATCAAAATAAAACTGGAAATTATATGAGGTCATGAATTCCTGAAAAAAATTCAAGTTTCTTTTTCTTGCAAGGTTTAATTTTGACTTAGTAATTAGAATTTAATTTTTCCATTGATCTTAATTAATTAAGATTAAACATTTATTATCAGTGTTCATGCATAATACCCTGGTATTAACTTACCAAAATTGTTGAACAATTTTTTGTAGAATTGGAATCAGTAGCCTGAGTAAGGATTATAAACACAAAGGTGTTTATCATTATCATTATTCATGATAATTCAATGATAATTCATGATAATTATCATTATTCATGATAATTCAAGATAGGATGGGAAAAGCCAAATTCTGAAGGAGGTATCTGGCAGGGAGGTAAAATGTTCTGCATGTCTGTGCCTTAGGAATAAAGGCAGAAAAGACAATTTAGTTAGTACTATTATATACAAAGAACAAGTAGAGTGATAGACAAAGTGGTGTTACAGAGCAAATCCAAATTACCAACATGCTGCTTTCTCTCCCACTGTTTTCCCTTCCTCTTCCTTCTCTTCTTTTTTTTTTGCCAGCACATATTGTGCTACAGGAAGTCTTTAGAATAATCTGGGCCACAATGTGTCATTGTGAGGAGAAATCTTCAAGAAGTGCTTCTAAAAATGAAGCCCTTGAGCCTGAAAGCTACTTGAGAAGAATGTTCCAGATAAGCGGTTAGGGGACATCACTGATATCAGGCCAATGAATTAAATATTTTTCATCACCCAATGAAACATTGGGTCAAGATGGCTAAGATGGTCCTTGTGGATTGGCAGCTACGTGGGACAGTCTTTCTGGCAGGAAATGGGCTTGTGACTCCATTTTCTAGGCTTTCTGACCTGCTATGAGATGATTGGATAGATTTTCCAATGGTATAACTGGAGGTTTTAAATATAATGTGGGTACTGTATTATTCTGATTAGTACAAAGCATTATTTGGATATTACTTGATTAGTACAGTCCATGATTTGGGATAATGTCTGAATGAAGAGATTTGCTTTGAAAAATTTGTTTAGTTCCTAAGTCATATCCATGTCTTTGCAACCCCATGAACCATAGCATTCCAGGCCTTCCTATCCTCCACTGTCCACTGGAGTTTGCTCAAGTTCATGTTCATTGTGTCAGTGATGCTATCTAATAATCTCATCCTTTGCTGTCCTCTTCTCCTTTCTCCTTCAATCTTTCCCAGCATCACAGTCTTTTCAATGAGTCCTCTCTTCACATTAGGTGACCAAAGTAATTGAGCCTCAGCTTCAGTATCTGTCCTACCAATGAACAATCAGAGTTGATTTCCTGTAGGATTGACTGGTTTGGTCTCCTTGCAGTCCAGGGAGTCTTCTCCAGCATCACAATTCAAAGGCATCAGTTCTTCGGCATTCAGTCTTCCTTTTTGTCCAGCTCTCACAGCCATTCATTACTACTGGGAAAACCATAGCTTTGACCTTTGATGGCAAGATGATGTCTCTGGCTCATCTGCTTTGATGGCTTTTTAATATGCTGTCTAGGTTTGCCATAATTTTCCTCCCAAGGAGCAAGCATCTAATTTCATGGCTGCGCTTACCATCCTCAGTAATCTTGGAACCCAAAAAAATAAAATCTATCACTGGTTTCATTTCTTCCCTTTCTATTTGCCAGGAACTGATGGGACCAGATGCCATGATTTTTTTTTTAAATGTTGAGTTCAAGCCAGCTTTGGCACTCTCCTTTCATCCTCATCAAAAGGCTCTTTAGTTCCTCTTCACTTTCTGCCATTAGAGTGGTATTGTCTGCATATCTGAGGTTCTTGATATTTCTCCCAGAAATCTTAATTCCAGTTTGTGATACATCCAGCCTGGCATTTCGCATGATGTACTCTGCATATGAGTTGAATAAGCAGGCTGACAAGATACAGGCTTGTTGTACTCCTTTTCCAATTGGAACCAATCTGTCATTCCATGTCCAGTTCTATCTGTTGCTTCTTGACTAACATACAGGTTTCTCAGGAAACAGGTAAGGTGGTCTGCTAC
The DNA here is from genome assembly GCA_032468055.1 of Acrochordus granulatus. NCBI lineage: Eukaryota > Metazoa > Chordata > Lepidosauria > Squamata > Acrochordidae > Acrochordus > Acrochordus granulatus. The sequence goes on along the minus strand of JANHZU010002118.1, from coordinate 113,971 downwards.
TCCTATTTCTTTAGGAATTTGCCAGTTTGTTGTGATCCATATAATCAAAGTCTTTAGTATATTCAATGAGGGCAGAAGTAGATGTTTTTCTGGAACTCCCATGCTTTCTCCATGATCCAGCAAATGTTGGCAATTTGATCTCTAGTTCCTCTGCCTCTTCAAAACCCTGCTTGTACTTCTGGTAGTTCTCAATTCCCATACTTCTGAAACTGGCTTGTAGTATTTTGAGCATATCCTTGCTAGCATGTGAAACTAGAGCAATTGTATGGTAGTTTGAACATTCTTTGGCACTGCCCTTCTTTGGGACTGGAATTAAATTGCTGGCATATTGAATGCAGCAGTTCAACAGCATAATCTTTTAGGATTTTAAATAGTTCAGCTGGAATACTGTCACCTCCACTAGAGTTGTTGCTAGTAATTCTTCCTAAGGCCCACTTGACTTCACACTCCAGGATGTTCAACTCTAGGTCAGCAACCACACCATGATGGTTATCAGGGAAATTTAGATCTTTCTTGTATAGGTCTTCTCTGTATTCTTGCCGCCTCTTTTTAATCTCTTTTGCTTCTGTTAGGTTCATAACATTTTTGTTCTTTACCATGTCCATTTTTGCACAAAATGTTCCCTTGATAGCTTCAGTTTTCTTGAAGAGATCCCTTGTCTTTTGCATCTATTGTTTTTCTCTGTTTCTTTTCATTTTCATTTTTCTCTATTCCTTTGCATTTTCTTTTAAGAAGGCCTTTGGAAATCTGCACTCAGTTGGGTGTATCTTTTCCTTTCTCCCTTGCCTTTCACTTTTCTTCTTTCTTCAGCTATTTGTAAAACCTCATCAGATAGTTATTTTGCTTTTTTGCATTTATGCTTCTTTGGGTTGGTTTTAATAGCTCCCTTTTGTACAATGATACACCCCTCTGTCCATAGTTTTTTAGGCACTCTGTCAACTGGATCTAATTCCTTAAATCTATTTCTCATCTCCACTCTACATTCATAAGGGATATAATTGAAGTCATACCTAAATAGCATAGTGGTTTTCCCTATTTTCTTCAATTTCAGCCTGAAGTTTGCAATAAGAAGCTCATGATCTGAACCAGCATCAACTCCAGCTCTTGTTTTTACTGACTGTATAGAGCTTCTCCATCTTGGCTGCAAAGAATATAATCAATATGATTTTGGTGTTGGCCATCTGGCCTCTTGGGTTTTTGGAAAAGAGTGTTTGCTATGACTACCATGTTAAATTGTCAAAACTCTGTTAGCCTTTGCCCTTCTTCATTTTGTACTCCAGGGCCAAACTTGCCTGTTATTTTAATTCTCTTTTGACTGTGAAGACTCTCACTCGTCCAGGGTAATTGCATCGCAACAAAAGTTTAAAAAACAGGCATCTGGATTGGGTTTTTTAAACTTTTGTTGCAATTCTCTTTTGACTTCCTAATTTAGTATTCCAATCCCCAATGATGAGAATGACATTGTTTTTGGTGTTAGTTCTAGGTGTTGTAGGCCTTCATAGAATTGATCAACTTCAGCCTCTTCTGTATGATGCATAGACTTGGATTATTGTAATGCTGAATGGTTTGCCTTGGATTCGAACCAAGATCATTCTGTCATTTTTGAGATTGTACCCTAGTACAGATTTTCCCATTGTATTAACTATGAGGCCTACTCCATTCCCTTTCTTCTAAGGGATTCTTGCCCACAGTAGTAGATATAGTGGTCATTTGAATTAAATTCACCCATTCCTGTCCATTTTAGTTCACTGATTCCTAAGATGTCAGTGTTCAATCTTGCCATTTCATGTTTCACCACATCCATTTATCTTGATGCATGATCTTACATTCTAGGTTCCTATGCAATATTGTTCTTTACAGCATCAAACTTTCCTTTCACCACCAAAGACATCCACAGCTGAGCATCCTTTTGACTTTTGTCTAGCCGCTTCACTCTTTGTAAAGCTACTTTAATTGCCCTCTGCTCTTCCCAAGTATCATATTGGACACCTTCCACCTGAGGGGCTCATTTTCCAGCATCACATATTTTAGTCTTTTGATACTATCCGTGGGGTTTTCTTGGCAAGGATACTGGAGAGAGTTGCCATTTCCTTCACCAGAGGATCATATTTTGTCATGCTTTGAAAAATAATAAACAGTAAAACACAATAGAAAAGCAAAGAAACATTTGCCTGTTAGCTCAAATTAGGACCTTTTCACAACATACACACACTGTCTTTTATTATACCATTTTGATTCTGGTCCCTACTTTTCTTGTTTTTTTCTCTTGCTTTAAATCAAACATAGAAATTCTTTTTCTATTGTGCTTGTGATACTCTATCTGGTTGGTTGGCAGGGGTGGTGACGGGGTGGGAGTGGAATTTTATACTGCACTGCAAAAATCAGTAACTTCATTCTCATTGTAATTGTCCTTTCACTGTATTTACCAGAAATAAATTCATATCTAATATTAAGACAGAGGACTCCACTGAAATTTTGTTGCTTGCTTTTTATTTCACTAAATGTTCTTCAGAGGAATAAAACTGTTTGTTTATTCTGTTGGACTTTTAACTCACATTTCAGACACTACGATACTTACATAGAGTGGGAAATGGTCTTCTTATGAGATTACACTAATTTTGTGCCATTCAGCACACAACAAACCAAACAGCATTAAATGTATTTGACTGCTTCTGAAATGGACTTGAAAAATCTTTCATTTGAATTTGCAGAATGCTTAGATTTTTCTGTATGCCTCGAATAAGGATACATTAAGCCATAGGATTGTCACACTTCATGTAATAAACTAAACAAGCAAGGCAATCAAAGAGGCACAGTACATTTATATATGACATATGTAATAGTGCATATTTGACTTGGAAAAGTCATGGCATTGAATAAAAAAGCAAATAAAAGCGTAACAGAAGAACACTTTGTAATTAGAAAAACATCTGAAGATTAAAAGAATTATCTACTCAGACAATTTCTTGTACCTTAGCAGATTACCTAGCATATGTACACTACAGGCACTTCATTTCTAAAGAGCTCCTTTACAGATGGCCCAGCATTTTCTAATATGAAATTTGTGAAGATAGATTGCAGAAGGCTGGATTACATCCTTATTTGCTAATGAGGAAAAAAACAATTAAAACATTTGTACAACAAAGCTAACAGACAAACATCATCCTTTAACTGCAATGCATGATTAATATTAATAGCTTTGGACTTGCTTTGTTACTGACGGTAAGCTTCTAAGCTCCAAGAAGGTTATGTTTTATGAGATAGCAAACAAGATTGTCATTTTCTAAGTTGTTTCCAATTGCAAGGTGATAATTTGATCTGTGACACATGATCTTAAACTGCGCTTTTACTCTCTCTTATCTGTTAAGAAATATGCAAGAACTGACATAAAAACTGGGTAGGATTTTCATATAAATCAGCCTTCTCTAAGATAAAGCCCTCTAGATGTATCAGACTCCCAAGTATTTATATGAAGATTGAAGTTCAATGAATGAAAAAGTACAATGTTGGGTATAGTTAACATTGGAAAATACAGCTGTTGACTGAAAACAACTGCCACATTGTCAGTTCACAAGAAAGTAATGGCTGCAATAGAATATTGTTAAACAATACAGGTTCTGTGAATAAAATAAACGGATATCTTATGCATAACCTTTTCGAAGAAAATTTCTTATCTGATTTTCCTTATCAGTGAAAGGTATGTCTCAATAGTGTAAAAAGCTAGGTGAAGTATATTAATATGGAAGTTATCTCATGTGAGATGGAGATGGCTATATTATGGCCTTTATTGATATATGTGGTGTGTATTGGAATTCAAGTCTGCCACTCATGACTATCAGGAAACAATTGTTTCTGCAATTGTGTAATTTCTAAATGGAGACACAAGTGCCCTTGAATTATCAAAAGTTCTCTTTAAGGAGCAGGATCAGATAAGAAAAGGGAGAAAAAACATTGCAAAGAAATACTGAGTACATAGTTATCCTATATCAGAAAAAATGCTCTGATATAAATAATAAAGAAGGTCACTTTTACTCTGGCAAAATAAATCCATGAATGTGTATATAAAGGAAAGAGAGGGAGACTGGGTAAAATACTTATCTATTTTAGTAGGTCTTCTAGTGCTCACAAGAAGTTACTCTTGGCTAGAGGGTTTTTGGTTTTTGGCCACTAAAACATTGTGACACACTGAGATTTGTTTTGCTGGAAAAGGTATAATATTATAGCAAAACATGATCCATATCCATATTTGATGAAATATAACTTAGCAGCAATATTTATAAGAATGCTGCATGGTCTATTCCATCTTTATAAAGATTATAATTATTTACAAAATCATGACAATTTTTCTAGAAGTTAAAATGGGTATGTTTCCGCCTCCTTTTCTTCATCTTCAGCAATCATGGTCTGTTCATCTTCTTTAAGTAGTTTAACACCTTCAACAAAGAAAAGAAATAAAATTATTAAGAAAACTGCTATTTGGACCATGTAGTGTGAAATACTTAAGTTTGCCTATACTGGCTAGAAATGATCCATGGCCTGAATTTTAAAAAGCAAAAGCACTAAAAAAAAGCTTCAAGACAGCATCAGTTTTTGATTGAATACAGCAATAGAGGAAGTATATTTGGCTTTTTCCTCATCTAAACCATTTAACTTCTTCAAAAATTCTCTATCTTCATGCGTCCTGATTTCTCATCTTCCAATAGACGAAATGTATGTAGGCATTTTCTTATCATCTGGCCTAGCCATGGTTTTCCTGAAAATTTTAATTGTAGTTTAACAAGCCATTATTAAATTTTCTATGACTGTTTTTAAGTATTTCTTTCTTCATAGTTGACTGTATCCAAAATTTTTTAAAATTACATCCCAAAAAGAATAGCACATACAACAACCTTGTCTACATAAATTACCAATAATTTTTAAGAGTAGCATAAACAATCCTATACATATTCTACAGACATGAAGTGAAAATCACCTGCTTGCATAAAAGTCTTAAATGCATTTTACACTAGGTTGGATTATATCCAGATGGCCTGTGAAGATGGAATATTATTTTATAATTATTTTTATTATGATAATGATAGGAAGTAATAGGAAGGCTGAATGTAGAAGGAGCAAGACATTTTGATTAACATCTTATATAAATCTGAATATTCTTCACTTGCAAATGAGACTTCATTCATTTCTCTATTAACAAATGTTGTTCAAAGAACAGAACAATATATTAAAGTTATCATGGCTCTATAAAGATGAATATATTAAGAGAAATCATCACACAGTCTTCATTGACTTCAATTCTTTTTTAGTTGTATATAACCTGTTTGAGGGACACCACAGTCTGAGGTCAAGCTAGTTTGGCATGTTAATCAATCAGCCTCTAAATATTTTCTCTCAGTGTGTTTTTAACTTGACAGGAATGTGTTGATTCAGCTTGACCTTTCCTTTGCCAGATTCTTTCTTTTCTGCTATGTATGTATGTATGTATGCATGCATGCATGCTTGTAGATAGGTAGATAGGTAGGTAGATAGAAATAATGATGTAGATATATAGATATATAAACCAGTTCAAACAATGAAGTACTTCATGGAATCAGGAGAGGAAGAAAAAAAGCTGTTCCCTCTGAATGAAATTTGTTTACTTCAATGTTCAAATCAAAGAAGATGGTTAGTCACCATCCTTTGCTGGTATTACTCAAGGGTGCCTGAATGAATATAGCCACATGTATGTTATTTATACATGTTATTCAAGATTAAAAAGTGCTTATGTTTCGTAGCTGACAGATTCTTATCTTGGTTGTCATCATGGGACATAATTTTATTCCTCTCATATAATATTTCAGCACAGACTTAAAACTGAAGAGACAACTTCTACAACTAATCATCATTTAGAATAGTTTACATAAATAACAATCACAATATTACCAGTCACACTCATAGTTTGTATTGACACATTAGCAGGTTAGTGCTTGGCGCACTAAAAAGACCAGTCCATCTACCATAAATATGTAAAATGGAAGATCTTCCTTAGAGAATAAGGAAGGTGCAGACCTATAAAATGAATTTTTCTTCACTTATAAAATGTCCAAATACTGCTTGCAGTTCTGACATATAAATTAATCCACTTTTTAATTAATAATAAAATTGGTATCAATCTTTCTAACAGAAAAAGACCAGGCTTTTAAGATTAATTTGTTGGGCCTCTAAGGGAAATGTGAAAAATCAGAATTTTAAGATGAATTTATATCCCTTTTACTTCTTGGATAGTGTGCTTTTGATATAAATATAATTTGAAGTATGTCAAACACTGTCCCTAAGCTAGCAATGTTAATTAGACTCTAAATCCTTGATCCACAAAAGTATTACTAAAGTTATCCATATCCCAACAAGTCAGCCCTAGCCTAAAGGCAGGGCCTGCTCAGTCCAAGTACTTGGAGAAATCCTCAGTGACCTTACCAACATCTTGAAGATTCCAATTCTCCCATTTGCTTCATTTTTTTAAACCCTCCATTTTATCAAAATGCAAGGCAATTCTTTTTCCAATACAGATTAACATCTGGTTGAGAACTAGAGAATCCTTTTGCCCTCTTCTCATTTTCTGGAGCTCAGAAGGCATAACTTAGAGAGTATAAAACATTGTATTTTGTACAGCCTATAGCACCTGCCCATTTCACTATTGTAGAGCAATAATATTCCTTAGATATTAACCTGGGGATGAATATGTTCAATTAATTTATACATCAGGAATTTTATTGGCCATGTATCATTTAGTCTGATGGATTCTGCACTACCTCTATATTTCCAAGTAAGAATATAGAGTCCACACAAAGCTATCTAAGAATTCTCAGTTTAATACTCTGCATATTTGGACAAGAAACTCTCATTATACACAGTTAAGAATTACTCATCTGTATAAAGAAAGATAGACAGAAAAACATCTATAAACCAATCCAACCTACCTCATCCTTTTGCCCAGTTAAATTAAAGTTAATTTTAAATAAGTTAAAGAGCAGAGCCAGAAGGAAAAAAAAATCAATACTGCTTGAATTAATCAGTAAAAAAATTGCTGGTAAAATGTCCAACATTTATGAACTTAATTGCTTCCTTCTGCCTATATACATCCAGAACATTTTCTAACACACAAATTCCCACAAATTTATATACACACAGTTGAAATAAAGTCTTGTGCAGCCATCTAGGTATAGAAAACTTCTGAAAAAATTGAATGACGAACATCTCTATTTTTCATATTTTCAGTCCACACAATATGTAAATATTTCAGGTCTTGTATTAAGCGGTCTTCCAGATTATCTCATTCCAAAACATTCAAAATTTTGTTTGCCATAATTCACTCTCAAATAAACTGGAAACCAGTGTTGCAGTATAGCAATTTCATGCTTCTTGTTACTAGTTTCTCTTCTAAAAATAGATGGGTTTTAGAATTTAGCTTTCATTGCTTTTTTATACATGGTTCAGTCTATTTCCTGAAGATACTTTACTTTAGCCAGACACACCCAAAAGTAAAAATAAATAAATAACTTTGTCTTAAATTGGAATATTTAAAGAACAGTCTACTTTTTAAAACTTCTTGTGAGGGAAAGCATTTGGCAGAGAGTTATATCATTGGGACTATTAATTAAGTGATACATGAAATAAACTGCTGTTGGTTTGCACTCTGGGATATTATTTCTTCCTTTGATTTTGGCAGCTGCTTCAGAGAAAAAAAATAAGAAACATATACTGAGCTATAGTAAAGATAAGAAAAGAATTAATTAAATGTATCCATTTGGCAGTTTGATGTAGTGGTTAAGATGCTGGCCTAGAAAGCAAGAGACTGTCAGTTCTAGGCTTGCCTTAGGCATGAAAGCCAGCTGGGTATTTTGGGCCAGTCATTCTCTCTCAACACAAGGACTGATCACAGGGTTGTTATTGTGGGAGAAATAGGAAGCAGGAATATTTGCTATGTTCATTACCTTGAGTTATACTAATTATTAAAAAAGATGGAATAAATATCTAATCTTCATTCTAGTAATCCCATATGAGAGCCAAATTGAAAATTAGTAATAAAAATGAATTACTGAAAATAAACTTTGATTTTTATTTGCAGCAAGATAGCTATGTGAAGACTTTGGTGGCTGAAAGTAAGTCTTATTTGGGCAAAGTATTCACAAGCATTTGCTTGCTCATACTTATTGTTTTCTTATAAATGATTGATTATAAACTGAATATCACACAGGTGTAAATGGTATTCTAGTATTCAACTGCATTATGTTTGGTAAGTCATGGTGCAATAACACAATCTTACAATTTTGGAATGGCGACTGGATTTGTAAACATTTTGTGTTGGGCCAGGATTACAGTCATGTCAAATTCAGCTCAAATCACAGTATTCTTTCCAGAGTGTAGTGATCCTCAAGCATTCTAAAACATTAAGAGGTTGCATCAATGAATCACTCAACTTATCTCAGTACCCAATAGATGCAAACCAGAATTTGTTCACTGTACACAGCTCATCTTTTTCAGATCAACATAAATTAATTTCTAAACTAACCTGAAGCATCTCTTACCACAAATAAGACCAGTACCCATCATCTGTCATTCTAGGACAGCTGTTGCAGCTTTTTCTATGTTAATATTTTTTAAATGGATTAATAGCAGAATTAATAGCAGAATGCTGCAAAACAACTGTTGACAGCAACAGCAATTTATATCTGACATCTTTGTAATAAATCTGAATCCTGGTCAAGCATATATGTCAAGGGTTGATAAAGAAACAAGAGTCATAATGGTAGAAATCTTGCCATGAGTAATATTATGCAGTTGAGTCCAACATTCTGGTAAGCTGTTCCTTCTCAATGGATCCTAATATATCTTGATACAATTTATATTTGATAAATCTATAATTTGTTTAAATTATTAGGGAAATGACCAGTATGAATGTAAGAAAATCTATTTTGATACTTTTTTCTGCATTTTCTAATTTTGATTAAGCGAGTACTCAATTTAAGTTTGAATATAATTATATACTTAAAGTATCAGTTTATAATAGATGTCAATTGTGTTAATTCTTCTTTAGTTTCCTTTGATTTTTTAAAAACATGTTTACCACATTTGCAAATAAAATCATAAATAGGGTTTTTTTCTAAAAAAAGTCAAATGTAGAAAAAGTTAATTGATTTGCTCATAAAACCGAAGAGACCAAAGCATCTGGTATAAATCATGAAAATGACACAGTGTGCATTGTGACATCATAACTTAAATCTATACACTTTTATATTTGTGCGTCAACAGAGCAAAGTACATAAATAATGTAGCTTGTGTCATGAAATCACATTTCATATTTTGTCACTTCTTTCTTGCATCTCCCCATCCCCATGCATAAGGAAGGAATTTTAGTGTTTAGGTAGCTTTCCTTAATCTTTTCATCTTCTAAATGTGGATTTTAAGTCCCAGAATTTTCAGCAATGGTCATTCTGAGAATTGTGGGAGTTAAAATGTAACTGTCAGGATGGAAGACTGATTGAGTTCTAAAAAAGAAATCTAACTTTGAATCTCTGACTATTTATCTGTCTGCATAGTACTGAATTAAGCTTGCCACCTATGTCTATTTTTTTGGAGGGGGGGTTGTCATTTTTGACAGTTATACAACAGGTGGATACAACATATTTCTTTCAATGCTGGAAAAAAGATTCATCTTTCACCAATTCATATGCAGTGATTGAGAATTTGTTTCTTTCTTCTTTCTTCTTAATTAAGAACTAAAATATTTTAAAAAGAG
>JANHZU010002118.1:84191-104099 GCA_032468055.1 Acrochordus granulatus | reverse complement strand
CAAAAAAAAAATGTTTCTTATATTCAGAACATTTTTTTTTTGCCCAGTATGGCTTTTAATTTAATGAGTTAATGTGCCTTGTGCAGCATTCATACACCAAGTGTATTAGTAAGAAAAAAAAAAACTTTTGATTTTATTGTCTATTAATGAATAGACTTTTGTTTCCTAACAAGAGGGGGAAGGATTGTACAATCCTTACAAGAAACTAAGGATTGCAAAGCAGGAAACAACTGTATTAATATGTTATACAGTGCATGTTATAATATACTGTATGTTATAGAGAAAAGGATGAGACTAATTGAAAGATGCGCATTAATGGAGTGGGGAAGGAAAAAATGGTTTGTGTATGTGCAAATGGCTGAATACTGCCATCTTTCATGTTGAGACATGTTACTGTAATCTCCAACAGCCTTAGCTAATTGGGAAGCTTTAGGAACTTCTGAAACCAGCAGTATCAAGTATTGGTATTGTAGACTTGAACACCCATCTTAAAAAGGAAAGCACAAAAACAAATCTAGATCTTTCATGAAAATGCTTGTTCAAGTGTTGTAGAATGCTATTTTAAATCTATTGACTCTTCTTGTTTTGATTTGCTTTACCTGCAAATAAAGGTGGTGTGCTTATGGCAGGAGTATTTTTTCTTCTGGGTTTTTTCTGATCTTGCTCTGTTTTTTGAACAATATTTTTTGATGGCTTCTCAGAGAGGTCACATCTCTTAATTAAATGGTCGGAGAGAATACCTGCAGAAATATTATAAGAAGTAGAAGTAAGACACTGTATACTATTATAGTTTCATCTGTCATGCATACATGGGTTCATGCAAAGTTAAAACAAGCCTGCTTAAGAAATAAGATCTCTTGTTTTGATCTAGGAAATGGAATTGGCCTAGTGTAGATTTTTTTCAGCTTAGAGCCTTCCAGATAGATTGGGCTATGATTTCCAGAATTCCCATACATCACTATTAATGCTTTAAATTACAAACAGGATTTTCTGATACTACATTAGTTGGCTTTCTTTTTAGCATATTTAAAGTTTCAATAACTTTAAAAGTTCACTGAATTTGGTGGGATGTATATCCCTCATTGCTTCCTCTTCTTCTATTTTCATGTTCTCAAATATAGCAAAGCTTCTTTACTATGTAAATATTTAGTCTGCGATCCATTCATCCATCAAGATCTTAAGAATTATGGCGTATAGAACCACTAATTCAAAATGTTTAAACTGAAAAATAGAAGTTTCCTCCAACAATATTGTGCAGAAGCTTAAGATCCCATTGGTAAAATAACTCTTGTGAATCTCCCTCCTACCTAACTAGGCTTTGACAATTCTATCTGCTGATAGCTGGGGTAATAACAACAAAAATAATATTCTGGCTCCAAATCTAATGGATAGGAACTTCCACCTGAATAACCTAGAAAGCCTAAACTGGCCCTGAAAGAAAACACGTTTTGCTATTTTTTATAAATAGATATCTGGGCCCAATGTTAACCATGGGTTCCGTCCTAAAAATGTCTTGTCCTGATGTCAAACATCCAAAAACCAATAGGTCAATTTCAGTTATAACTAGCTAGATTCCTATACTTGAGATAAAAGTAATTTCTATTCCCCTCCTCAAAAATAGTCATTATAAATACTAAAGTGTAATGTTAATTAGAGCTGCCAAACGTGGACTACAAACATCTGGGAGAATCACAAAACAGCAGCAAAGAGTTACAAAAAACTCTACATAATGCTTTGTGGGATGTAATAGTCACCTTATTTTTTCAGCCTAAATATGGTTGATGAAATCACACATAACATTGAAATGCAACCATAATCTCAGTGTCTTGGAAGAATTAGGGGAGAAGTATGCTAAAAATTCAGAATGCTGTTTGGCAAAATATGCACTTGAGGCACACGTCACCAAAGAAGCATCCTGTCCCCAATTCCCTCATCCACAGCAGCTATGGTAGCCAACCCACCATGTCATCACACTCTCTACTTTCTATACCTGCATTCTGTCTCCCCAAGCCTTCACATGATACAGAAGCCTATTTTTTCACAATATTCAACTAAGCAAAGGATGATGTTCATCTTCACTTTAATAAAGTATGAGAGTAAGGCAGATAATTTACTAATGGCTGCTGAATCCTCTTTAGAAAAGCATTTGAACCAGGTTTCTGTTGCTTATAAAAATGATTTGGGGGCACATAATCAATCTGATTGACATATATTTCATACAATATATTATATTAATATTTGAAGTTGGAGAACTTCAGATAAAAGGTCTGTTGCTATTCAGTTTGAATTCCATGCAGGTATCAATGGCAATATCAGCAATGCTAACCTGCTATTGGTGGAGGGGTATTTATTGCTGGTGTGTCTTTTCTCTTTGGTTTTCTCTGTTCCAGATCATTTTTCTGAGAGACTTGATGAATCTTCCCTTTTCTTGGTATCCTTTTGAGTTCACAGCTTTTAAGCAACTTCTCAGAAAGCTCATCTGTTCATTTTTTTTTTTGAAAAAAAAGATAACTATGATCAAACAGTCACAAAAATATCAAACTTGGATATTAGGAACATAATTATTGGGTACACATGGCCCAGAAATACAACTTAATAGAAGTTCAATACAGCCAGTGTCAAGGATTCATTAGAAAAAAATGGAGTGGCAGGGAAGGAGACATTCAGAACATTTCCAAATGCTAAAGAAAAATGTTACTAGGAAAACATTCTTCTTAGGTGTACCTTTGGGTTTGTTGGAAGAAAACCATGTCATCATTTTCCCTCTAACCAGCTAATTATCATTTGAATCAGTGCACAGTGTCAAAGGCCAAAGGCAACATAGAACAAGCCTGACATGTGTTTGAACAGCAGACCAAAATAAAGTAGTTCTGATTTTTGCGGCTCAGTTAAATCTTTTTGCTACCATGTAGCTTGCTGGGAGACATTTAGCAAACATTTGTGTCTGGTTGGTAAACTAAGATCACTGAACTGAGGTAAAATAAGGATTCTGAAACATGAGCAAATATGAAGCTAGCACATTTAGCAAAATCTAACATGCCTATTGAAGCAGGAGTCTCTGCAGCTCTCCAAGGCAATGGGTTTGAGAGAAGCATCTCCCTGCTCCCAAAATATTCCTAGTAAAGTTTACACTTCTCTTGACCACACTGTTAATAAAATCTAAGAGAGGCTTGTTTGGGGGAAATATACATGGCTGTATGAAAGAGAAAAGAAAGCTAGATTTTATTACTCCCCTTTCCTGGTGTTTTGGCTAAAATGAGTATGTTGGGAAAGGAAGGAAGGAAGGAAGGAAGGAAGGAAGGAAGGAAGGAAGGAAGGAAGGAAGGAAGGAAGGAAAAAAAGAGAGCAAATTCTACGCATTGCTCTCCATCTGGCATCAGATGTGTCACCAGAAGGTGCAGTCTATCAAGTTTCATGAGAAACAGTTGTTCTGCTTAGGGGAAAGAGAGGAAGGGAGGGGAGCAGGCTAAGGGAAAGAGTGTCAATAGGTAGGACTTCATAATGCAAAAACATTTTCTCTAATAGCCACAGACAATGACATCACCTCCCTAAGACTGACCCAAATGGTTACAGCAAGTCTCTCGCCCATCCAATCTGTCTTCAGATTTACCATGTGATGTCTGCACATATTCAGTCGACATCACTGAAGATTTTCTGCAAGAGATGCAGAAACATGGTCAGACGTGATGTGTAGGTATACATATCTCATGCCCACATCTTTTCTTCTGATCCAGTTTAGGAATATTTCATTTCATGTTTTCCCATCACTGCCCTACATACATACATATGTGTAAATATACATAAAATACATTTTAATTCAACTATAAAGTAGTATTCTGTAAATCCACCACCACCAGAAATCAGTCAGTATAAAAAATAATTATGTTGCAAAACGTTTCAGTCACATGTGGAATGTTTTGGCAAAGGCAGAACACTTGAGGAGCCACTAACATTTTCTAGTGTTGAAAAAGGTTCCCTGATGTCATTGTATGGGCCATGATGCATGGCTCCATAAATTTAACATTGCCAGCCAGGCATACCTTATGGCCTTTCAGGTTGTTGGCAAACTGTCTCATATAGCTGTACCTCTTATATACCCATCCTGAGCTGCAAGAACAAAAACAAACAAACAAAAAATTAACTCAGTTGCTATCCAAAGCTAGCAGATTGAACTCACAGATTGCTGATTATATAGATCTGTCCTTCCTTCCTATCTCCTTCTTATATATCTGAAAATTGACCTGCTCTTATGTAACAATTTAACCTGACATTCATCTTTATGTTTGCCAGAGCTTCCAGGAAGTGTTTTTGTTTGTGTAAGAAAAACGATAAGATAAAAGATAAAGGTTTTCCCTTTCAGTTATGTCCAACTCAAGGGTGTCATGCCCATCTCCGTTTCTTAGCTGAGAAGCCAGCATTGTCGAAGATGCTTCTGTGGTCATGTTACATTCCCATCAATTTAGGCATTTCCTATTTATCAACTTGCATTTTATATGCTTTTGAACTGCTAGGTTAGCAGGAGCTGGGGAGAATAATGGCAGCTCACCCCATTAAGTGGTGCATCGGTCTCCAACTTGGGCTGCTGACCTTCCAGCCAACGAGCTCTGTTTCTTAACTGCTAGGTCACCACGTCCCAGTAAAAAAATAGATAGTTTTAATGATTAAGAGGAATGTCTTAAAGCATTTTGATGCCTGAAGACAACAATAAATAACCCCCTTCCCAAACATATCCAAATTATTTTGTCATCTGAGGCCAAAGGTACCACAGGTACCTGTTCACTTTCCTTGCAATTAAAATACAGCAATAATAAATTTAGTAATTAATAATATGCTATCCTGTCATGATTCCCAAAGTTTGAAGCACTCTCTTAGCTAAGCAAGACTAGCTCTGCAATCTCCATACTCCCCAAGTTTCACATTTCATGGCAACACTTACTTGACCTTGAATGATCTCCAAAACTTGCATGGAACTGGGATGGGAGACCACCAGGAAATCTGAAGGATACAGTTTACATGTGAAAAAGAAAAATATGATAGAAAAGGAGTCTCATCTTTTCTGTTTTGAAAGAATAATCCTGTTAATGGACAATCATGAGCCCCTTTATATAGCTCATTTCCAATAGTTCCTTGGATTGAAAGGAATAAAGTACTGGTGGGGACTTCTTGGTTGAAGGGTGGAATAAAAAGAAGAATAAAATTAAATATATAAACAAACATGTTTTTATACATATTACTTTGCATATTATAAATATTACTGAGAAAAAAAAACACTTCTGCAAATTTGCCGTACTGATAAGCTGAGGTCCATATTCAGCCTCAGTCCATCTTCTAGTCTTTAGAGCAGATTATTTAGAGCAGATTCATTCTTGATTTCTTTTGCCCTAAAGCATTAATGTATAAATGAACATATATATGGATGTGTATTTAATCTGATGGAATGTTTATATCTTGTCATCTTGGATCTGACAGAAAGTCATGCTTATACTGTTGTAATTTACTTTTCAGGTCTTATTCTTATGTTCCTGCAATTTCTTTTTAATAGATTTTCAGCAAACCACATCCAGATTATCCTTCTACAATGAATGTACAAATCTTCCATAGCATGCTAGCAAGTAATCATCCTACTCAAGAATTTTCCTGGTAATGGTAAATTATCATTAATCTGTTATGGACAGATATTTATTGGTTTTCACATACCTATAGGGAATATTTTCCCTCTTCTATTGAGGGAATTTATGAGCGTCATAAATGGTAGCCATGCATATTTTATAGAGTTCATGGCCTGTGGTATATATGCACCAGCTTTCATCTGCATTGTAAGCTTAGAGGTCTCCAAGAGAAAAGGAAACAGCAGGACATTCAAAGAGCATACTATGATTCTTAGAGTTAAAAGTCTGTTCCAATTTATGCCTGCTGGTCATTTCTTCCTTTATGTGCTTGGCAATTGCTCCTGACAAAACTCTACCATGTTCTTTAGTTATATAGTTGTCCAACTTAAAACCAAACTCAGGATGGCTTACAAGCCCTTCAAGATGGTTATTAAAAGCCACTGGGAAAGTACTTGGAAAATGCAATAAATTTTCAGGGAGTTAATTTCAGATATGCAGAAATGGGAAGCAGTTTTGCTTCTGGGGGTACAGAGGTGTTTGGGATTGATAAGTAGGACACCTCTCAGTTTATATATAATAAGTGAGAAATATGCTCACTTGCTTTTTCTGTTACATTTGCATATACTGTACTTATCAGATTTCATAGTTCACAGAGAGAAATTTATCTATAGATCAAGTACACATAATTACTTGGGAGAGGGGGTATTTTAAACTTGTTCCTTTTTCCAGTAATCTTCTCCAGCATAGCTATTTTTCTGTGCTATTAGCAATTGGAGTACAGGAATTGATAAGGATTGCTGGAAAGGGGAGGAAGAGGATAATAGACTTGAGTAAGATTGCTGGAGAAACATAAAACCCTCTCTCCTCCATAGTCTTTATCAAGATTGCTGTTTTCCTACTGCTATTAACAATAGAAAATAGCATCTGCTCTCTGATGCCCTGCTGTTGAGTGATCAGATAGACAATAGGGAAAAATGGGCAGGTCTGACAAGAACTCCAAATCTTTAAATGATTTATAAACTGCACATTGTCTACATATTTGTCACTGATTTGTAGATTATGATGCACAATTTGTATGATTGTGTATATATGTAAGTATATATGTGTGTATGCATGAGTGAGTGTGTACTTTAAATTGTCTCATGTGAGCATGGGAGCTGGGATTTAGGGTCATCTTTGTATGTATCCATAATAATCAATGGATGGAACTGAAAACTAGATTATGCACGAAGCTATAATAGGCATATATAGATTTCTACGCATAATCTCATACATGTCACAGGTTTTGGATTTCTAGAAATTCATTTTTTTTAATTCCTTATACAATTTCAGTGGGAAAGCAATCCAAATATACAGTATCTGCAAAAAGACTGCTGGGTTATTGAATCAAGCATACATGACTCATGTAGTGGTGGCCTTATCCTTTCATGTGGGTTCTTCATGTTCATTTTCTTATAGTTTCCCCACTCTTCTTATAAATATCTTTAATTCTAAAAATGCAAAACTATCTGTTAAAGGCAACTGGATTCTGCAAAACCATTAATAATAGTGGATTGTAATAATCTTGCAACAAACTGATGATCTTTTGATGTTCAATAAAAACAGCAATATGTAACATTAATGCCTGATTCTCCATCAACCTTGTAGACAATTGATGACTGTCACTCATACAAATATTTCAGCACAATATAGATGAGGTTAGTGGGGCTCTAGAAAGAAGGATTACTGCCCCCGCTTCAATCTTCTGAAGGATATTATACCAGGGCAAAGATTTCTGGTTGCTGAATGTTTCTAAGCTTATAAAATAGCGCCTGCTGTTTCACCCCAGCTCCCGCCCACCTAGCGGTTCGAAAGCGCGCGAGCGCAAGTAGATAGATAGGTACCGCCCCTCCCGGTGGGAAGGTAACAGTGTCCGTGCGCCTTAAGTTGTCCAGTCATGCCGGCCACATGACCACAGAGCCGTCCCAGGACGAACACTGGCTCTTCGGCTTGGAAACGGGGATGAGCACCGTTAGCATCCCCTAGAGTCGGTCACGACTGGCAGGGTCTCCTTTACCTTTTACCTTTATAAGGCAGCTGTATCTTTCTCTGAAGATGAATGGACAGTGCCATCATACTTATATTATAATCAAATAACTATCCTCATCAACCATTACTAAACTCTACACTAATACCTTTTCACTGGAGGAAAGGAACAACTGATTTTCTTTGAGATTAAATCCTTTTAAGGATAGCAAACCTTAAATACTATCAGACCCACAGGTCCTATATTTTGGTCACATCATGCCTAATTCATCTCTGACCACTCCTCTAAAATCGGTGATGTGATCAAGGTTTCATAAAGCAAAGTTTGTGGATTTTGATGGGTCTGGAAGATGCCAGATTCATACTTCAAGTTGGGTTAGCAAGATTGCCCATATTGGTAGGTGAGCTCTGACTCAAAATTAATTGAATATATGACAATCTCCTATATCCTAAGATACTATTCCATCTCTGTGATTAGTATCATTATGATGTTAGAGAAATGGCTTCCTGGCTTTTATGAAAATAATTTCCTTATAAAGTATTTAAAAGTTTGTGGCATTTTTTACAGAGGGAGTGGGCAGCACATTACATCAGCAATACAAAGCAGTACAAAGGCATATTAACACTAGATTCTTAAAAGAAATTTGGGAGGAACAGAGATATCAAGTTTTTACTGTACATTAAAATATTTTCTTGTGTAAAAAGCTTATTTTCAAGATTTCCCTAAAGGCAACATTAAATTAAATTCTATACACTATCATTAGAATAGAGAATATCCAAAAAAATCATATTTTTCATTATTAATAGAAATTTTAAATAGCATGGACTACATACTATCATGGTTTGAATAAACCAAATGAAATATTTTCTAAAAGCGGAACATTTTCAAGCAATTGAAAAAATATATGTTTTCAAAAAAAGGCAGTCACCATTCTTGGCTTCATCTTGGAGTGTATAAAATAAGATACGTTTAGTGAATGCACGTGACACACATACCCAGATACAAATTTTGCACAAAAAGCTTTTAAGTTCTAAATACTTTGGGAGTCTAATCCTCACCCTGGTAAAACCGGATGAGGATTAAGCCGCTAAACTGGCTTAACATCCTAGACTCAAAACTTAAATAGCACTCTGGTAGTTCAGCAGTGGCATGGATTTCATTGCATGTGATTAACTCGAACTGAAAAATATTCAGAATTGAATTGTACTATTCAAAATTACTCGCCCCCATTTCCATGGGAAATTCCCATTTCCGAGGGGAAAATAATTTTCAAATACCTTCTGTGTGTGTCTATGTGTGTGTGTGTGTGTGTGGTGGGTGTTCTAAGATATGTAGGGTCAGCTTCTGTCCTGTCTCCGTTCGCAGCTTTCCCATCGCAGTGTTCAACTCTTCCAAAGTAGATGCATCTGCCAGGGCATTTTAAATCTTCCTGATGGAGGAAATGTTCGGTGTCCTTTTTGCTATCGCAGAGTTGGCAGGTAGTTGTTTAGCTTCCTCAGGAGCACCGCATTAATCATCCCCCCCTCCACTTTGCCCACCAAGAGAGCAGAGGAACTTACCAGCCGAGGTTGCTGGGGTGGGTGTGATAGGGATTCGGCGTTCACCCAAGCGGGAACTTTCTCCTCTGCTGCCAGTGAATGCTTCTGCTTGCCTTATCTAGGGAGCAGCAGCAGCTGTTGCTATGGCAATGCTTTGTTTCCAGAGTACCCCAGGAAGGCGAAGAAGAAGTGACCTTTTTGCAAAAGCGAAAGGGTCCTGCCGATTTTCACATCAGCATCGTAAGAAGTGCAAGTACGCTTCCCTTTAAAAACAGCATAGGTGAGAAGAACCGCCAGCTTTAGAAATCTTCTGCCTCAGAATCTGCCCAGGAAGCAGTTTTATATGGGTAAAGTGAACACGCTTCTAATCTTTTACCGGGCGCAAGCAGCCAACTCAGAGAGCTAAACCCTCAGGTCTAAGCCCAAGTCTTTTCCGCACGCTGCCAGGCGAGGCAACTGCTGAGCAAAACTCAGGGTGGGTGACAAGAGACAGGAGTTGGCCTGAAGGCAGCATATAAACACCCAGAACCGAGCGCGCTGTGTCCGGGAAGAGAGCTGAACTCTTCAGAAACAAGGAACAAGGGTTTGTTACACAAACCTGACACACTGGTGCCATTTAGGGAGCCAGGCAGGGAGTCTTCTGTGGCTCTGGAGTTCATGCCAGTAATGACCGGAACAGGTTATTTTAGCTCACTGCTTTTGACAGAAATTTGTTTTGGAACGGGGAAAAAGATCTACAAACATGCTGAGTCTCTGGAACTTCAGAGGAAACTTATGAATTGGAGGCCTTTAACTATTCAGAAGGAAAAGGCTTCAGCTGGGTCATTTCCT
Source organism: Acrochordus granulatus (assembly GCA_032468055.1). Lineage (NCBI taxonomy): Eukaryota > Metazoa > Chordata > Lepidosauria > Squamata > Acrochordidae > Acrochordus > Acrochordus granulatus. The sequence continues at coordinate 94,095 of JANHZU010002118.1, read as the reverse complement.
TTCAGATACTGCTAACAAGTCATTGTTCACCTTTCAGGTTTTTCTCTATTAAAGGGGCACTAAACTTTTTTTTTTAATTAGCAGGGACTTTAAGGGAAAAAAAAGGGGAGGTGGGATAATCAACCTCTGATGACCATAGCAACAATGACACTGATGTGGTCACATTAACTGATGGAGCGAAGCCAATATTTGGGCGCTAGTCTTGGGGTGATTAAGATTTTTCAAAAGCAAAATAGATATATCACCTCTTCTCACTCTTATTTAGTAGCTTACTTTAAACATTAGCCAAGATACCAGCTGTTGGTAGCATAGATTTGGGTCCAAAGAATGAGCAAATATATGCAACTCTTTGACAACTGCAGAAAAGGGAAAAGCAGTGAGGTTTTGTTATGTGATCTGAATCTGTCATATTGGCCCCAAATTCAGAAAACGTAAAGTATGAAGACTTTTAATATGTGATATTAATTCTATGAGGATAATTAAAGGACAAGAGCCAGTTTGATGTGGTGGTTAAGCGTTCAGTCATTCTGTGAATGAGATGGGCACTCTCTAAATTCGATGAATTAGATAGATAGGTACATAAATAGTTAGTTAGTTAGTTAGTTAGATAGATAGATGGATAGATGGATAGATGGATGGATGGATAGATGGATAGATGGATGGATGGATGGACAGACAGACAGACAGATAAATAAAACAATCAGGCTAGAAACTGGGAGACTGTGAGTTCTAGTCCTGAGGCACAAAGCTGTTAGGGTGACCTTGGGCCAGTCACTTTCTCTCAGCCTGGGAGGGAAGCAATGACAAACTTTAAAAAGTTTTTTCTCTTGCTGAGAAAACTGCAGGTCCAAACAGGCTCCAAGAATCCGACACAGTTGAAAAGAAGAATAAAAAAAGAACATATTAAACACCAACAGCCAATGAAGCCTTCTATTCCAATGCAAATTATAGTTTCTGAGAGACATTTCTTTATGGGGCCACAAGGAAGTATGAAAATGTTAAACATTCTCCCAACTTCCATGTGGTCCTTTTGGTGTCCAGCTTCTCTGCCATGATATTTACATTTTGTAACTGGCCCTGTGTCTACCACATATTCTAATATAAAACGTTGTTCTTTATATGTGTTAAAAATTGAACCATCCAGCACAAAGTTTAAAAAAAATGATTTTGGGGCATGTAGTTAGTAGATACACAAAGCCTGCAGATATAGTAGAATGCTGAGATTACAATTCCCTTAAGATTTTAATGGAAAATGGTCCCTGAAAAAACAGCCTCTAGGGAAAAGGAAGCTTTAGAAATGACTTGGTGAATCCAGCACTAATGTTTTCCACTAAGGAGCATCCAGATGCTCTTCCTCTAAATTCAGCTGCCGATCTAAAATATAATAGTATTTCTCCATCCTCTGCAGAATAATTACCAGCAATGCTTGGCAGGTCAAAGACCTGTCTTTGGGGTTTGGTTTTCATTTCCTAGATTTCAGATTATATTCTACATTGTACTTCTGTGAATTCTTCTGATTTAAGCTTTCTTCTTAAGTATTTGTTTAAACTAGGATTGTAATTTTAATCTGTTTAGGAAAATAATTTAGCCATAACAAGATTTGAAATTAAATAAATGAATCCTACCTAAATGTCAAGTTCAAAATGTCGTATTCTCTTATATTATATAATGTCTCATATATTTATGGCATTTTACATAGTGTATCAAGGCAATTACCAATGTCATAGATTGATGGATTACAGAATAGAAAGCAGTAAATGGCTGAGTTGTAACGCTATAACATTCCCTAAGGATTTATCCTGGAAGGGATGTTTTTTAAATTATTAATAAATACACTGAAAATTGATAACTATTCTTATGTATCAAATGAGTTAAGGCAGTTAAAAAAAGAATAAAAAGTAACAAGCACCAAAAGGACTTTTCTTTTCTTGAGGACTGGGCATTAAAATAGTAAATAAATGCAGTTTAATGTAAACAAATTGAAAGTGAAGTATATTAGGAGAACACATAATTACATATATAGTATGTGATGATGCAAACTGATCTGCAAGAGAAAAATAAGGATTTTAGGGCTTCAAAGTAGGAAAAAAGCAAACAAGAAATGCTGCACTCATTACAAAAAGCATTGAAAATAGAACTGCCAAAATCTCATCTTTATACATCTTTATGGTACCAGCACACCTGTAATTTTGTGGATAGTATCGGCCATGTCTCCATTATCTCAAAAAAGTTATTGAAGCAAATTTCTCCCTGAAAATCCAAGTTACTGCACTATCTTTTACTGTTTGTGCATTAGATTTATATCCTGTCCAGGACTCAAGACACCTAACACTTCACCAATGTTTCTTCACAACAACCTATGAGGTAGGACTGGCCTGAGATGAAAGCATGTGAAGCAAACTCACTGAGTGAGCTTCCTCTAGAATCTGGGGCAGCATGTCTCTCAGTGCCAATTACTGTCCAACACGAGTCTAAGAGTGCAACTGCCATGCTCGTAGACATTTAATTACAGTGGAGAAAAACACTGGACATTTAGTTTGATGAAGCATCATTCAAAAGGAAATAAACACAATATTTCACAATCTAAAGATCTATCTGCACATTGGGGCAAAGCTAGTTGTTGTAAAATAATTGTTAATTATTTCTGCACACTTAATCAATTGACTTCAGATCTGCTTTTGGTTCAAGAAATGAAAGAAAGATTGTATTGCCATGTTTTTGCTTTAGCTGTCAGGTGGGTGGTTCCCCATTGTACTAACCCCCCTTATCTTTCCCCTCTTTTCTTTAAGTGGAAGTGCCAAATTACCCCCTGCTTTCTGGCTGCTACAAGAAGTGGTTTTATCATACCTCTGCGTGGTGGCAAGTTGTTCGGGGATTTTGTTGTTGTTTACATTTTTCACCACTGAGGAAGGGAAATAGAGCAAGAATTTGATTGGATATTAACTGTCACATTAAAGATAGCAGAGAATGATGGCATCCCTGCAAAAATCCAGGCAACTGCAAGATGGTAACAAATAGTTTGATTCTTGCACCTGAGCTACAATAGCCTTAGGTGCTAGCTAGATCCAGATTCAGAAGACAGGAACTGCACAACCATACAAATATACTATGAATTGAAGAGACATACTTGGAGGTTTGGAGAAGTGATTTAAAATTAACTGCATAAGATCCAATGAAAGAAATGAAGGGTGACAAAAGCAAGAATAAGAGAGGGAAAGGATGCTATTTATTTCAATGACATGTAATTGGGCTTAGTTAGGTATAATATAGCCACCAAACAATGAAAGTGTATTAAAGGTCCAAATAGTATTAGGGGATGGCAGTTGACCAGGAGGTAACTGGAAAAGGAAAGGTTTAAACTAAATGAATAAAATCTTACTAAAACTCCTGAATTTTTGAAATGGAATGATATAGACCAAAGACCAATAGACCTGTTAGTATTTTAACTTTTTAGATTTATAATTATAGCATGAAAACGCAGTTTAACATCTTTTTGACTTTGCTTGGGGACAACTCCAGGAAGTTGTTTTTTACAGACTTTGAGCTAGGAGTATCTGTCCTTGGCAGACATCCCAAATTGGTTTTATACACAGCTCACTCCTTGTGCTGTTTAATTCAATCAGCATTCAGACATCTGTTTCCATTTGCTTAAACAAAATATGATCTATAGCATTACCAATGTAAAGTGATACTAAATATAAGCAGTTCCAGTTGTCTTTCAATATTGCTTAATAAAAAGTGAAGACCCATAAAAACACAAGCTGTGAAAATAGTAACAGCAATAAAATGTCCAATGTACCTTGAATACAGACATTCAGTATGCTGTAGTAATTATAATATGATTCTGTCCTTAATAAGGTAATGTTTAGATACTCTTCTAGGATAATGGATAGTTTCACATGGTTCTGCTATGACATTCCTGAAACTCTTTGCTAAAAACTGCAGAAGGTCAGAAAGCTGCTAACTAATACTGAGCTTAAATTCACATATAACTTTAAATTACAACATACTGTATTTAATTTTAGCTTAGACTTACAGTATGTCTAGCTCTGTTCTGGAATAGAAGCAGCACATAGATATACATTGAATATTCCTTATACAGAAGCAAAAACAGTGTTGAGTATTGCTCTAGACTTCCATTCCCATCACAATTGGCATGGAGTAACAGCTAGGCCATTGCTGATGTCAAAAGGCATATGTTCTTCAAAGCAGCACAAATGGTCAATGTGCTTCAGAAATGCTCAGTGGCTCACTCTGAGTGAAGTATTACATCAAATGGAATAAGAAATAAATTACAATATTCTTCTCAGAAGTCAAGTATGATTTGAAACAATTATATAGGCAAAGTTACTGTAGTTCCCTCCCTCTTCAGTAACAGAGATTTCTATATAGTAGGAATAGATTTATACATGTAATGTATTTAAACATCTCAGAAACAATGACAACATAAACACCATAAATACCATTTGTCACTTGAATAAACTATTTTTTATTGTGAAAGAAATTTATAAAAATGCGCATCAGTTTTAAGGCAGTATTATCACACTGTCACAAAGCTATGTTGCAGGTAGGCAGATACTGATCTCCAATTCAGAAACATAAAAAAGGGACATATATAGATTTGTGAAACTATTGGCACAATAGGCCTGAACATGAGGGGAAAAACAGGTATTTTTTCGGTCTGGCTCTACAATCATGTTATAATTACTTTTTTATAATCATAATACTTTGGAACCTTAATTAGTGAAAACCTAAAATGTTAGGAATAGCATTTGAGAAATATTTATTTTGACAATAACAATTGATGGTATACCAGCCAAAGAATAGATGGAGGATTTAATTCTTGGGAATATTATCGAACTGATTGGCTACAAGATGCGATGCCAATTACCAGAAATCAACCAATAAGGAAGACTTTTAAAAACTGAGAGAATGAGTTAGAAGGTCTTTAGAAAGGTGACACACATTTTAAAAAGGGAAGGGTAGTATCCATTCTGAATAAATATCCATAGATGCTTTCAGTATCTATTTTTGTTTTTTTTAAATACATTCAGTAATAAAGTTAGTACAGTTTCAAAAAATTAAAATAAAAGAATCCAAAATGTACAGTTTTTCCTCAAAAATCCCTGTGCACCACATTTCTGAAGCAAAAACAATTTTTCTTATTTTATTTCTCAGGATGGAAAACAACCATAATAACTGCCCATTAATAGTTAATTCGTGTTCCTCTTATTTTAAACTCCTACCAGTAGATAGTGTATCATATCAAGGGAAAAAAACAGTTCTGCGATCAAAAAAAATCTGTTTAATTGTCTCACATCATCTTGCTATTAGTACCGGTCTTAAAACGTAAAGGGTTTTTTAAAACTACAGTAAAAAGAAAGCAATAGATCTTTCAATAAAGGATGCTTTTTCCTATAACTTCCTTACTCAGAATAGAGCTGTTGACTGTTATCTTGATAGTTCTCTAATTTATTTTATAAAATAATTATCAGGCCTTTTCCCCACATTCATCTTTTTGTCACTATATTAACTCATGAAATCAATTCATTTTTAAGGAAATTTTTCACACAGTCAGGCAGCTAAGTTCCAGTTCTCTGAAGAGGTTGAGAAGTTTTCTTCTGGAAAACAATGCTTCAAGCAGAATGGCTTCCATAATTCCCTTTCTTCTGCTGCATCATTATTGAAAGAACTTCAGAAAGATCTTTTCAGCTGATAAAAAAAACAGAAATAATAATCCAGAAATTAAGAATGAACAGATTAATAGCTGCAAAAATGTAGCTACCTACTGACAATTGCAAGGGGTAAACAAAGAACAATAACTAAAAAAGACTATTGCAGATTCTGCTGTAGATGTCAGGATTTATTAAGGCTTTTCTTAATAGAAGAGGAAGAGCAATAAAAGCTTTCAAATAAATCAATCATTCTTCTTGGAGATATACAGCTGAGAAGTTCCCTAAATCCCTCCACAAACTCTTCCACTCCTTCTACAATATTCCAATTCAGGAAATGAAAAGCTTTCTCTAAAATAATCTCAAACCCAGATTCAGATAACAAGGTTTAACAGTTCTCAACATAATAAAGGTCAGGAAATATGCAGTCTGCAACTATTTGTAAATAGTTAATAATTTGTAAATATACAACAAAAATTACATTTATCTATGAAAATAGATGCTTGTGCCACACAGAACTTAGGTAATTCATAGTAGTGTGTAAATAGTCAGATCCTTTATGTCTGTTTCATAATTATTGCCATGCTTGCTTAGAAATCTGGAAAATGTAGTCCAATGTAACTGTTTAAAGATTAGAATTAAATAACTGTAGTAAGATTAGAGTGCTCTTAGAAATAATTATTTTACTTGAATGGCCTGCAAAAATTTGAAGGTAGTGTGTGAAGAAACTTAAAAACACCACCAAATGAAGGAATTCATCTGCATCTGCTCCATATATGAGAAGCCAATTTGGAAATATAATGGAAAATACAGTGGTACCTCACAAGACAACTAACTCACAAGACATGAACCTCACAGGATGACCAAAAATATTTAATAAAATTAATTCCGCTAGACAAACCACGACTCACATGAGGAGAAACCTTTGCGTGATACTTGCGCATCATCAGTCAGCGCGCTCTGTATTTTCCGTTCAGGAAATGCCGCGTGGCTTACTCTATTGCTGTACAGGTGGCAAGCGCGCACACGTGTTCTGCCTATACTGCCGCATGGTTTACTCCGTTACTGTGCATGTGACCAACCTTGTCGAATGTACGGCAGCACCACGTGATGAGCTCACATGGGAAATCTCACAACGGAGCCCTCTCTCTCGCTGAGTAAATTAAGTGAAAGGCATTCAAGAGATGGAACTTCTGAGACTTCAGACTCCAGATTCTCCGTCCAGGAAGTCTCCTCACCTCCTACCCATTCTCTCTCCCCACAGGGGTGGGCAAGGAAGCAGGGGCAGTGAGAGAGGGACATGGGGCAAGAGGCGAGGCGAAGCAAGTGGCAGCAGTAGAGGAGGAGGAGGGTAGCAAGAGAGGGACGCAGGGCAAGCACCAAGGCGAAGCCAACCTGGGACGCCTTGTGGGAAGGTGCGGCACATGGCGAGGCAAGGCGGAAGAAGTGCGTGCAGCCCAGCCCAGCCCCAGGATTGCTGGCAACTGGGCCTTTTCAAGGCGAGCACGAGGCGTGGCCCAGTGGCTGGATGGGCTCAGCTGTTGGCAATCCTGGGGCCAGGCCGCACTGCATGTGCTTCTTCTGCCTCACCTTACCATGTGCTGTGCTGCAGCGCTGTGCTTTCCCACGAGGCATCCCGGGTTGGCTTTGCCTCAGTGCTTGCAGCTGGAGCAGGGTTGGGGAGCCAGGTCCCCCCATGCCCTTAGCTGGGATGGCCTTAGGAGAAGCTCTGCCCATCGGGTGGGGGAAGGGAGGATATTCTCAAAATAAAGCAGAAATTGTAAATTCCCCCTCGTCGCCCGGCACTCTTCTCCTCTCATGGAGAGGAGGCAAGAAACATCGACGCCCGGAAAGGCGTTGCTGAGGGAAAAGGCAGTTTTGCCTCAGCAATGGTGGCAGCCAATCCTCTGAGCCAGCAGTTGAGGCCAGAATCTGCCTGGAATTCTGCTTTATATTGTGTATTAATCATGGTTACTTGTTTCAGATGTTAGGAACAATTATTTCTACATCAAATTCTGTTGAAAATGATTTTTTGGTGAATATTTTTGGGGGCGTGGAACAGATCGTCCGATTTTCTATTGTTTTCAATGGGAAACCTGATTTCACCTTAAGAGCATTTCACACTAAGAGCATTCTTCCAGAATGGATTAGTCTCATCTTGTGAGGCACCACTATAAATAAAAATAAATAAATAAAATTATAAAAGCCCAGACAAATACAATACCACTGATTAAGAAAAACAAGAGACCCCAGATGAAACCAGCATAGTTGCATAAAGATTTTTCCAACAGCCTGAAGGACAAAAAGGACAAGTATAAAAAATGTAAAGAGGGGCACATAACTAGAACAGAATACCAGCAAATAGTCCAAATCTGCAAGGATGGAATCAAGAAAGCTAAGGCTCAGAATGAATTAACACTTGCAACAAATGCCAAAAATATCAAAACAAAGTTTATTTCAAAATGTAAGGAACAAGAAGAAAGTCAAGGAGGACTGACCAGGTATGGTGTTGGAAATAGCTCAGGCACATATCTTGAGCTGAAAGGCAACTGGGAGGCTAGACTAGGCTGGTAAAGGCCTTCAGATGGAAAGAGGGGCTCTTGGGAATCATCCCACATGTTTTTGGACAATCTGCAGCTGCCTAGTTGAAAAGAAACAGAGGTCCTCTTGAATTGGGTGTCTGTTGATTGGAGACCCGGGATGACAACAAATTCAACCTTTGCCTTTTTGTCTACGATGCTAATCTGGTCTTAGTTTTTTCTTTGTTTACTATTTCCATTTTTTTTCTTGGACTATTTCTAGAACGCTAAGAGTTCAGCTCTGTTTGGATTACACTTTCTTTCTGTTGAATTACAACATTTCAAGAACTTACTGAAAGGCTTACCTACTTTTGGAATTCTTATTGAGGCAAGGAAGTGAAAGTGATTTATGCTCCTTACAGAAGGAACTCAAAAGTGCTCAGAATGTTGGTCTGTCTGTAATTTTGAAATTGGATCAGGATTGCTTGATCTGACAGATGCTCTGTATTTTGAACTGCGTCATTTCAGTGAGGGGTCATTTTAGCTCCTTTATTTTGATAACCTGTGGTTTGTTTACATTATACTGTTTTCTTAACTGAGGTTTGGCTGTTGATTGGCAACAGGGTGCACAGGATATGGAGTGGATCTGCTGAATTAACTCTTCACCATCCAAACTAAAAGGCTGACATTGTACAACTTTTTATATTTCTTTTCTACTTTTTTCTCAGTATATCAGAAAAGGAGATGGCTACAAAAAAAGGTGTTGAGGCAGATTTTAGATGTAATTCAGAAACTTAATGAAAATATAGAAACAAGTGGAACAAAAATCAGAAGTTGAAAATGATAAAATGAATCATTCTGGAACTGAATCCATGCAAATAGAAGAAGAGGTGGGAATTCTTCAGTGTAGGAGTTGGAGAGGCAAAGTTGCTAGTAGAAAAGTTTGCAGTTAGTCAAAAAAATTGTTGAGTTTAAGAGAAAAAAAAAATTTTTTTCAGACTTGGGAGGTCCCAGGAGCAAACAGGAATAAATAAAGATGAAATGATTAGTCAGTTAGACAGAATTGATAGAGTGAATTCACCTTTTGTAGAAAAAGGTTATTTGTTTAAGGATATTGTAATTCAGTTTGTAAGAAGACTCATAGAAGGGAATTTTGTAATGGTGGGTAAAGAACTAATTTTATTGAGAGAAATTTCAGTAAGATTTTTGAAGATGATCCGGGATTCAGGTGGTATGTTTGTTTGGGGTATGGAATTTTAAATATAAATGTATTAAATTGGTGTTTAAAGATTGTTTTGTCTGCTATGTCTTAGACTCTGCTGCTGAAGGTCTGCTGTGCTTTATTCCACATGAAGCCTTCTACAGAAAGGAGATGAGACAAAGACTGAAAAGTTTAACTGATAATCCTTCTGAGGGAAGACAATTTAAAGAAGTTTTTAGTTGTTTAAAAATCACTCTGGAACTTTCTGCTGGTGAACTAGAAGAAAATAATCTTTGTGGATGGATTTGATGACTTTGGGATAAATTTATATGTTTAGATGAAATATTGTGTAAAATAAAAGATTAGAATAATTAAAGCATATTGTGATAGAAAGGACATGTTTATTATAATATATAGTACATAGTTTTTATTATACTAATCTGAATAAACTGAGAGAGGGAAACATTTTTCTTTATATTGATTACAGATAGATGTTCATATGGAGTTGGGTT
>JANHZU010002118.1:41949-67268 GCA_032468055.1 Acrochordus granulatus | reverse complement strand
AGGGGGATGGAAAATAAAAGGGGGAAAAGGGGGGGGGAATGAACCCTCTCTCATATAATATTCCCACCCTAACTGGATGGATATCTTTCCACAACACACATTCCCCTATTACGTTCTAATCTAAATTACCTATCTGTTGTACCCTTATGTTTCAATTCATTTTAAATCATAATATACATGTCTGTTCTATCAAACTATAGATAACATATGTTATGTTATACACTGTGCTTCACTTTTTATTCCTATAACACATTGCTACCATAACAATATCTTCATTATTTCCAAACACATTTTACACAATATTTCTTATATTTTGAATTTAAATTCTTAGTTATCTAGTCCAGCTAGAAAAATTTCTTGGGTAAATTTCTTCAGCAGAAAGTCCTGAAACAGCTTCCAAACATCCCAAAACTTCCTTCAGGAGGACTGTGATCTTTTCCATCTCTGTCAAATCAATGAATTTTATAAGCCAGCCATCCACTGTAGGGACCCTCTCTTCCTTCCACATTCTGCATATACCAATCTTGCCGCAGATACCATATATGAAAACAACTCTCCATGTTGTTTCTCAAACTGTTTATCTATTATACCTAAAAGAAAAGCTTCAGTTTTCATTAGCATGTTACATTTTAAAATCTTTTGCGTAACTTCAATTATATTTAGCCAATATTTTTTAACTTCTTTACATGTCCATCACATAAGGTAAAACATATCTGGAGATTGGGCACATTTCCAACATTTATTAGATGATCCATTGTATATCTTGAATAATTGGTCAGATGATAAATGCCATCTGTATATCATTTGTATATAAGTTCTTTTTTAAACAATAGTTCAAAGTAAATTTTACTCCAATAGACCACACATGTTCCCATTGTTCTAGAGTAATATTACTACCAAAATTTTTGGCCCATTTAATCATACACTCCTTAACATAATCATCTTCAAGATTCAATTACAGCAGCATCTTATACATTTCTGCAATTAAGTGATCATCTCCAGTACACAAAATTTGTTCCAACTCCATTAATCCATTATTTAAAGATCATGTTGTTAGGCATGCTCTCATCAGAGTGTGGAACAAGTATACAGGGACTTTGCTGCTGAAGTTTGTGGCTTTCTTCACTTGAAGCTTTTTCCTGGAGGGAAAGTATCAAAAGAACCTAAATGGATGACGTATACAGATATCTTAACTTTTGTTAATGGAAAACCTAAATTAATGTCAAGAGAAGGAACTATAAGTAAGATTTCATATGTCATTGGTTTACTTATAATCAAATTTTTGAAAGGTTTTACTTGGACAAAAAAAGTTATGTTTTTGCTCAAGAAGTCCACACATCTTAAAGTTGCCAAGGTTGGACACTCCTGATCTAGGTAAAAGGACAAGCATTTCTTTTAAATCCATAATAAGACAATATTCAAAAGCAGCTCAAATAGACTCCCTAATTCATTATAAGATAATGATAGATTATAAGAAAGAGGAGGAGGGGGTATAATCATATTTCTAGGTTACTGTTATTGTATCCAATCCCAATAATGATCTCAATAAAGTATAGTTCTAGTCTTCCTGTGGAGTTGATTTCCTGCTCTGGTCTTAGAAAAGCACTTTAAGAAAAAAGCAAGTAGTCTAAGATGGGTTTGATTCAGTAAGATTTGTGTACCATCCAACTCAAGAAGTAATTTATGTTTTGTTGTTAAATGAGTTTTATTAATTATAGGAATCCAGAAGAAAAACTTGTTTAGAATAATCAGAGTTCTCCAGTTCAAACCTTTATCAAGTATAAACCATAGCTCAATGTAAATTCATAGTAAATAGATATATTGAAGGAGCTGACAGTGGTTTAAAAAGTATGTGATAACAGTATAAAAAATAATAATTGAAAAAGCACTCAGCTATATCTGATAAAAGTTTTGTATATTTGTTAGATTTAATTTAAATATTATAAAGAGTATTTTTAATTAAATTAATGGATATGCCCTCAGGGTTGATGATGTATCTGTTTTTTGTTTTCCAGAAAAGAAAGAAATCATGGAGGAAAAGATAGCCCTAAGTGGAAACTTAAATAATCCAATGCAGTGTGTGCATTCTTGGTGATGTTGGGCAGTCCTGTTCCAGTGTACTGCAACATCTGTGCTATAGATGCTTGAGTGTACCTAAGAAATCTTTTCATTTTTTGGGTAACTGATTGCATTCATAATATAGATATAATAGTTAAATTATTAGCCTGAAATATTCCTTTTTACAGTATCATGTTTTTTAACAGGAAAGAATATACCACACTTTTAGTTTGTTTTATTAATAACATTAGACCAAAAAAGCTATATTATAATACTGTATAGATTGTTAAAAATATCATTCCAAAGGTATGGCAAGATTCAGAGTTGTACAACTTAGTGGAAAAATATATGAAATATATAGAGTTGTATGTCTCATGTATGTATATCTCATTGAATGTGATAGGCAGCCATATGAAGTATCCTGTAAAAAAAATTAAACAATAATGCTGCGGAGATAAATTCATTATTTCAGATCACAGATGGTAACTTACTGATAAATAAAGCAGGAATAGGAAACTTTGGTCATATAACTGCTCTGTAAGTATGTTTATCAATTCACCAGCAGAAATGACAGTGTTGACAAAATATACAGATGGTTACATTTTAGTTATGACTGAATCCAAGATCTGTATGATATACTCAGTTCTATTTTCATCTCTCCTTCTCCTTCTTTCTCCCATAGTAGACATTGTAGAAGAGTCATGATAGTCAATTGTAGAAAAAATCAGAAGTCTAATACCACCTTTTTCTGCTAACAGATTTGACAGTCTGCAATGTAGAAACATAGCATGCTTTTGTTAACAAGCTAAAGCTTGTTAACAATAAAAACCACTCTACTTATGAAACAATTTCAAATAGAACAGAACAAAATGCCATTTAAAGCCTCAAGAATAACTTCCCATTTTTATTTTATTATTTTTAATTAATAACAAAAAAGGAGCAAAACACAAAGATAATAGTGATGAAGATATCTACATTGTGAATGAATGAAATATGATAAGAAAAGAAATATGACAAAGAAAAAGTCATAAAAAGTAACAGTTAAAATTTGATATCTACTTATCCAATGCAAATATTTTTCAAATACATATATATTTATAATACATTTATATTTCTTTTAAACCTACTATATTCAGCATAAATGGGTCCCATATTTCATTATACTTGTCTCCAAAGTCTAGTCAACAGGCAATCTGTTCAGAAGTGGCAAGTGTAATCAAGCCTTCATTAGATAAATGGAACCAGACATTTATCTTTCTAATGATGCATTATCAGTCTTTTAGTCATAGTAAGAGCACAGAGAATCCATTTATGTGGTCCAATTGTCAAATTCCATATACAAAGTATATAGTTCAAAAGAATATTATCCTCTGAAAATTTTAGCTTTTGTCACACAATCATATTTACATAATCCATTACTTTCCCCTGAAAACTGGTAGGCATAGGACACTGGAGAAACATGTTTTAAAGAAGCATTAGGCTTATTACATCTCCAGCAAAATGCTGCTTTTGACAATCTTTTTCTATAGGAATGTAATAATGGTTTGTATTTATAGTCCAAAAAATTCTAAAGATTATTTTTTGTTTTATAAGTTCAAGATCCAATTTATTTCTTAACACGGACTATGTTAAAAAATCATGGTCCAAAGTCAACATTTCCACTTCCATCCAATTTTTTCATATCACCATCTTTCTTCCCATTTTTAAATTTGACTTTCCCCATAAAGTTAATTTGGCATGGGAAAAGGGTCAAATCTTTTTTTATTTGATATTACATTACAGCTTTCTAACGTATTGTTTCCAGAGATACCAGACTTTTAATATTTAGATCCACAGAAAGTTAGTATTTAAACAATCTGACAATGAAGGGCAGTGACGACATTATGAATAAACGGCATTATGTCAAAAAAGCTGAGAAACCACTCTCCAATATGCCATCTTAGCAAGTTCTCTCCTTAGATCCCACAGCAATATATTAGAATGACCTAAACAATCTGATGAAAAATTTCCCAAAGGACAAACAAGAGCTGACAGGGAAACACCCCAGGAACAAGAACAAAACTACAGAACTCCACTAGTTGCCATCAACAACTCACGTTAAAACCAATCAAATACATTATTAATGAGCTACACCCCCTATTGGAGAACAACGCTGACTTTTCCATCTTTGCATACTGTCAACCAGCCAATCTGAAACAGATTCTCACAAGAAGAATTCTTACAAGAAACAAGAAATAATAGGCCAATAAATCTAATTTGGAAATCATATCAACGACCCAGATGTTTATTTTGGCCCCATATCTATACCAGTAACACTCTGACAGGCCCCAGCAAGATTAGAGGAAATTTCACATGCTCTTCTTTAATGGCCATCATCTGACATCAGGACTCAAAATAATGATAAAAGTAATATCAGGACCAGCTAATACAAATCTCATAATGATCATTTTGGAAAAAAAACAAGGTTTTAATAGCATGATTAAGCAAAGGTTTGCTGAACTCTAACATTCTTTTTTAATGTAATGTTTCAGACCATCTCAATAGATCTGAAGACAATTTTTAACCCATTACAAGTGTTAATTGATAAGGTATTTGTGATACCTATCTAGCCTGCCCCTGCTCCCTCTTCATCCCAAATGAAATACTACATAAGCTTAGCCACTCCATGCATTTGATGAAGTAAACTTCTGTTCATGAAAGCTTTTGCCTTTTAATAAAATTTGTCAGCTGGAAAAACGCTATCAGATTCCTCCTGATCCCTCTCTCTCTTTCATAACACACACACACACACAGCACTGGTAAAGTTGAATTCAGAGACCACCAGCTCATCCTGGTTTCTTTTCTCTTTGTAAAACATAATGTGCAGTATCTCTTCCTTGCAAGCTTCTAGTATTGTTTCAGTTTAAAAAGGCAGAGTATAATGTAGTATTTATTCACTCTTAAAATATATTATTAAATATTATGCTCTATATTTTTAATAAGTCAGAACAAATGTCTTATGCTTTAGTTCAATGAAACTTAACAGTGATTCATCGCAACATTTTGTTCCATAAAATGGATTTCAACAACAAGATAAAAGGGAATCTCCAAACATGAGCCTTGCCAATCTAGTTCATTCCCATTAGTTAGTTATGGAGACTTATTAACCCCAAATATTTCCAATAAACCTGAAAGTCCTTTCAAGCCTCCAGGTTTAAAGATATAATATAAAGATTAGGAAGAAATAGATTTTGGGCTTTTGAATGATAATTTACAAAAAATGTTTTCTATTAATAGTTTATATTAATGCAATATATGTTTTTAAAATGTTAACTAACTCAGTATAAGACTCGTTATTGTCTGTCTAATTATGGAAACATTGTCAGTATAAGTTGATCCTAAATTAGCATGAAGTGCAACACCCAATTTTCCTGGAATTTGAGTCAGGAATACTGTGTAAAGTAATGAAAGGTTCATCTTGTTCAGGAGAATATTCCTTTGAGACCATTTCTTTCTTATCACCATCCTGATTTTTTGTCCATTGTGGTCAATGGTTCGACAAACACAAGCGTGTAATGAAAGATGCATAAAATGTTGTGTCAGCCAGTAGGCTGGGTCAAGAAACAGATACCGCAAAGATTCCAGGAATTATGGAATCTTTATTGATGTAGACTGTAGTAACAGAATCTTGAAAGTCTGTCTTAATTTTTCCCTCACCCATTTTATACTAAACAAAAGGTAGGATGTTTTGAGTTCCTTTCTCACACTTGCTTCAATCTATAATCTGAATAATCTCTTCTGTGAATCACTCCTTAATTTTTTTTCATACTTTCCCCAAGGTAATATCTAAATTCCTTAATATTATGATATCATGTTTTAACTGATAATGTTTCTAAAGTGTAATAAATTATTGAACTATCTGATTACTGGCTAATCCATGACTTGGTCCAGGAGTGGACCTTCTGTATATCTATCATCAGGTAATTGTTTTCTTAAGAATGGTCCAACATTCTGGAGTTACACTTTGGGCTGTTCTCATCAGGGGTCACCACAGCAAATCTTCTGTTTCCATCTTCCTCGGTCTTCAGCATCCTCCTCAGTCACACTGGCCTCCTGCATATCCCCTCTCACAGCATCCACATACCTCCTCCTAGGACTTCCCCTTCTCCTTCTGCCCGGTAGCTCCATCCTCAACAGTCCTCCATCCTCTTCCCAACATACTCTTCATCCTTCTGCAACACATGCCCAGACCATCTAAGTCTTGCTTCTCTCACTTAATCGCCAAACTGACCTACCTGTGCTGTCCCTCTAATATACTCATTTTTATCTTGTCCAACTTTGTTACATCCAGTGAAAATTGCAGCATCTTCAACTCTGCCATCTCTAGCTCCACTTCTTGTCTTTTTGTCAGGGCCATTGTCTCCAGGCTGTACAGCATAGCTGGTCTCCACCATCGTGTGGATCTTCCCTTTCGCTCTTGCAGATACCTTTCTATCACAGATCACTCCTGACACTCTTCTCCATCCACTCATTCAGTACCACAACTCCTCTCTTGGCACTCTATTATATGCTTTCTCCAAATCCACAAACTCACAGTGCAGTTCCTTCTGGCCTTCACTGTACTTCTCCTGTAGCACTCTTAGTGCAAACATTGCATTGGTAGTACTCTTTCTTGGCATAAAACTGTATTGCTGTTCACTGATCATCACCTCTTCTCTCAGCCTACCTTCTTCTACTCTTTCCCGTAGCTTCATCAATTTTATGCCTCTATAGTTGCTGCAGCTCTGTGCATCCCCCTTTTTCTTAAAAATTGGGACAAGTATACTTCTTCTCCACTCCTCAGGCATTTTCTCACTTTCCAAAATCTTGTTAAACAATCTGGTTAGCAGATCCACTGCCATCTCTCCTAAACAGTTCCATGCCTCTACTGGTGTATCATCTGGGCCAAATGCCTTTCCATTTTTCATCCTCTTCATAGTCCACCTCACCTCATCCTTACAAATTTCCTGTACATCCTGGTTCATTATGTCTGCCTCATCTAACCTCCTCTCTCTCTCATTTTCTACATTCATCAGTTCATCAAAGTAGTCCTTCCACCTACCTAAAACACTCTCTTGGTTTGTCAGTACATTTCCGTCTGCATCTTTTACCACCCTAACTTGCAGCACATCCCTCTCTGCTCTATTTCTCTGTCTGGCCAGTCAATAAATTATTTCTGTGATTCCTTTTTTTCTCTCATTATTATTTTGCACAATTATTGCTGCAATGTGTTCACTTAAAGACAGTCAAAAAAGATTACTCAAATCAATGAAACTGAAAGCAACACATGCAAGCTGTAAGCAAGCATAGAAAAAATGGGTGAAATGAGAACTGTCTGCTGCAAAATTAGCAATATTTTTAATTTTCAAAATATGAATATATTAGGTTTTTGTTTATAAATGCTTCTAAATATTCATGTTGTTAACAAGGACACCAAGTGGATTAGATGAATGGATGAATGGCTGAATAGACAACTGGACTACTTAGCTTGTTGTAGTAAGTAGACTTAAGCCTTAGCATGCATTTCAGATATATCTGAGGTGACAGATCCATTTCTTCATAAACCAACCTACTAGGAAGGAACTGTCCTAATTTGTTCTTCCCTACATGAATTGTAACATAGCCAAAAAACTTCATCTATCATAACTACTCCTATGCCCTATAAAGTTTGATTTCCATAACAGGAAACACCTCTTGGCATGAAGGAGACAAACTTTTTATGCTTAAGAGCCACATTTCACTTGCATGAATAGGCCAAAAGCTACTGAGATGAGGACAATGACAGATAATGATGAATAGAGAACCCACATGATGTAGTGTTAAGGCATTAGGCTAGAAGCCAGGAAATTGTTAATTCTAGTCCTGGTTTAGACATGAAAGCCAGCAGGGTGATTTTTGGCCAGTTACTTGCTCACAGCCCAACTCACCTCACAGTGTTGTTGTGGGGAAATTAGGAGGAAGAAGGAACATTGTGTATGTTTACCACCTTGAGTTATTTCTAGAAGTAATAAAGGTGGGATATAAATAAATAAGTAGAGTAAATGAAGAAATAAGACCATGGGTCTGGGCAGCCATGTACCACCTGGAAGGTGGCTTCCAGTCTGAAGAGTTTCATTTTAGCCCCCATCATCTTGTTCATTCCTTCATTTTTACTGTTTTATTCTATTTATTACTTTTTATATATATTTCTTCATTATTTTATTGTAAACTGCCCAGAGTGACTCACTGCAAGATGGGCGGTACACAAATTTAATAAATAAATAAGTAAAAATAAAATAAATAATGGGGTTTTTTGGCAATTTGGGGAACAGAGAGGAGTTTTAGAAAGCTACAGATGGTTTTGTTTTGTAGTTTATTAAACTATTAATATGATAAAGTGATTTTATGGATTATCAATATCATTTTGGTGCATTTATTCTCAGCAATAATGGTTTGATAGAAATTCTAGGCCACCAGAAGAGATTTGGGCAGCCAGATATAACCTGGGATTGCCCATTCCTCCCCAAATTCTGATTCAGTAGTTTTTATCTTCATTCATTACTTCTTCTGGATTCACAATAAACTTCACTAAACTGAACAAGGCATTGGGAATTCTCATCAGAAAACCTCTTATCTGACTCAGTCTTGACTTTTTGGAGGACTTAAGCCATGGCACTGAGATAGGAGATTCATCTTTTTATCCTGTGGTACTTTTCTAATTAGAATCTTTCCACCACCCAAGTTACTTTTGGCTCACAAATATGTACATTTTGATTTTTAAAAAAGGCAATTTCAGGATTGATACTTTTCAGTGGAACAATGAGAGAAAAGGAAAGTAGTTACACCATCACCACAACATGCACACTGTGTTGCCTATCTAATTTAAACTGGCTCCTCCTGTTTTTCAGAAAAACTTATTTTTCTAAAAGTTGGATGTTCTAGTCATAGATCTCCTTCTGAAGCTTTTCCAGTTGTGACAGATCTACAGCATGAATAGATCTTTGATAAGCCTCATAGTTTTTCAGGGCTGGGGCTCTGCAAATATACCCTAAGCAGGCTTGTAAAGAGATCACAGAAGCTCTTTGTGTGAAATGCTTGCAGATTTCCTTCTGAACCCATCTCAGGTTCCAGCAATAATGTCATATCTGAGTGCCTTAAAAAAGTTTTATCCACAAACCTATCCCAACACACATTTATTTGAAAGAAGACATTCAGTCAGAAAACGGAGCCTGCTTTTGCTTTTCATTTCGCCTCCCCTCAGCAGGAGATGTAGGCAATAGCTTCCCAAATGTTGGGTCATGACCCATAAATTGGACTCCTGAATATGTCTCGGATTAATTCCTGAGGCTGTGGTTTGCAGGAATGCAGAGAAAATGGAGGGGGGAAAATAGGTAGCAGGAAGGAAATAACTCAAGAGTAAGGGCCGTGAACCTTCTTATATTCATTAAAGACAGACTGTCAGACTCAGAAATTATTTGAATACATCAGAGTTCAGAGACAGAATTCATTACTGTTAGTGTTTAAGGTACCACAAGACCCTTTAATTCATGTGCTTATGTGTAGAAATGAACACCAACAAGCTTCATTCCACCAATCCTGTGAGCACACTGGTTTTGTCAGGGCTCAGAAGCTAAGCAAGGTCAGGTCCGGAGAATGTTTGAATGGGAGACCAGGGAATGCTGGGGATGTAGGAATTCTATATTCTTAAGCATAACATGGTTCTGTTCTGAATGAGAACTTCAGAGAACCACTGTTTGCAGTTTTTCTTCGATAAAGATTCTCTCTGTGGCTCTGTAGTGTATGGTTTGAGCTGTACTTGCACTATATTTGATACATTGTCAAAACATTAATTGGGGGTATTTGTTGCTTTAACAAACATACATGCTCCCTGATGGCCACAGTCCTAATAATATAATATCCAAATAATAACATTTTAGTCTCCTTGATATTTGGCTGGCATCAAGGCAACATACCTTCATAGGAATCTCCCATTTTTAGCCACTCAGCAATCCTGCACTGTAGCTTAAACTGAGAAAAAAGGCTAATTCAAGGTTATTCAGTCAAAGAGATATTTTTGGCTGAGTAGTATCTACATCTTTGAAATCAACAATGTAATTATGCCCCCAAGTGAGGTACCACCTTGGTGTGGTTGGGGGGCTTGTGTGCTCTGAAGAAGATGTAAGCTATGCCAGAGGTTCAACCATACTGGACAGATCTCATCAGAGGAGCCAGACAAAGAGAGTCTCCCTCCCATAAAAATATGATGACACACAATTACCTGAAACCCATTCCAGCTTGGTCATCACATGAGTTAACAAGAATCACGCTAGATGTGTTTGGGCTTCCTGGACATCTGGTTGAAAATGGGCTACAGGATTCCACTGGAGAAGGAAATTATAACCCACTCTAGTATTCTTGCCAAGAAAACACCATGGGGTTTTGTTAAACCCTTTTAACAAAAGGCTAAAAGATAGGACAACAGAAGATGAACCCCTCAGGTAGGAAGGAATTACAAGTAGCTCCAGAAAGAGTCAAATGCCTGGGCCAAAGCTGAAAGGATGCTCAGCTGTGGACATGTCTGGAGGTGAAAGGAAAATCCAGTGATGTAAAGAACAATATTTCATAGGAACCTGGTATGTAAGGTAAGCTGGATGTGATCAAACATGAGGTGGCAAGACTGAACATTGACATTTTGGGATTAAGCAAACTAAAATGGACAGGAATGGGTGAATTTAATTCAGATAACCACTATATCTACTACTGTGGAAAAGAATCCTTAGAAGAAATGGAGTAGCCATCATAGTCAATAAAAGAATGGGAAAAGTAGTACTGGGGTACATTCTTAAAAATATCGGAATGATCTCCATTCGAATCCAAGGTAAAACCATTCAACATCACAGTAATCCAAGTCTATGCCTCAGCCACTGATGTGGAAGAGGTTGAAGTTGACCGGTTCTATGAAGATCTACAACACCTTCTAGAACTCACATAAAAAAAAAGATGTCCGTTTCATCCTAGGGGATTGGAATGCTAAAGTAGGAGGTCAAAAGTTAACCAGGATAACCATCAAGTTTGGCCTTGGAATACAAAATGAACAGGGCAAAAGTTAACAGAATTTTGTAAGAGAAGAAGCTGATCATAACAAATACACTTTACCAACAACCCAAGGCTGTGTATTGTCACCTTGCTTATTTAACTTATATGCAGAGTACATCATACAAAATGCCAGGCTGAAATTAAGATTGCTCAGAAAAATATCAGCCACTTCAGATGTGCAGATGATACCACTCTAATAGCAAAAAGTGAAGAGGAACTAAAGAGCCTCTTGATGAGGGTGAAAGAGGAGTGCAAAAGCTGGTTTGAAACTCAACATTAAAAAAAACTAAGATCATTGCAACTGGTCCTATCACATCCTGGCAAATAGAAGGGGGAAAAATGGAAGCAGTAACAGATTTTACCTTTTTGGGCTCCAAGATTACTGCAGATGGTGACTGCAGCTATGAAATTAAAAGATGCTTGCTCCCTGGGAGGAGAGCTATGGCAAACCTAGACAGCATATTAAAAAGCAGAGACAAAGGTCCATATAGTCAAGGCTATGGTTTCCCAATCGTAATGTATGGCTGTGAGAGTTGGACAATAAAGAAGGCTGAGCACTGAAGAATTGATGCCTTTGAATTGTGGTGCTGGAGAAGACTCTTGAGGGTCCCTTGGATGGCAAGGTATTGATATCATCAAGGCCTTAATTTAAGAGAATCTGCAATGGGGAGAAAAGGGATGAAAGACAGAGTAAGTTTATATTTGCTAATATCTACCTGAAGTGTTTTCAAGGGGATTTTCCCAGAAAGTTTCATCTTCAAAACTCTGGATCTGAGACAAGAAAAAAGAATTCCTTAAAGCAGCTTGTTTTTTTATTATTAAAAGTATATTTCTTCTCTTTAACATTAGGATGTTAAATCAAAGCAACAAAAACTTTCAGATGTTTCTCTGTTGCTGCTGCCTCTTTTTTTAAAAATAATTTTGCATTCCAGGTTTCAGGTTATAAGTTAGTATTCATAGCCTACTTCCTTTCCAAACCCACTCCCTACTACTGGTCAAAACACAATAATACCACATGGAAATTATTCCCCATGCACTGGCAGAAATGGAGCCAGGCAGGGCTATTGAGAAGTAAAAGTTATGGGCATATTTAGAGAACTCTTCCATTGGCAGAGATATTTTTAAAACTTGCTTTAAAAAAAATTAGAAGCCTTCAGCTCTCAAAAACAACCATAACAAATAAAACAAATAATGAATATTATTGCAAAAAAATGGTTGCTGTGGGAAGATGAACTGGTTCACCTGTTTGGACAGAATTGGGCTGCAAAGTAATGCTATAAATTTTCCTTCATACTGTGTGTGAATTGATAACTTTTAAAATGTCACTGCCATGGTAATCCAAATGTTAGGGTTCAGCAAACTGAATATATCAGGTGGCATAGTGCTGGAAAATCTAGCTCCCTGATTCCCAGTTCCTGTATTTTTATTGGATCTTGAAAAAAATACGGATTGTCCCATCTTTGTTCAATGCATTTTTTTGTTTTTGATAATTGATATTTCTGCATTAATTCAGACATTCTCTGGGAATATCTGAAATGGGGAGGGAGTAAAAAGATCAAGACAGTGGTCTCAAACATACAAACATTCCACTTTTCATTTACATGCATCACATAATACAATATGTATGATGATATGGGTCTTTTATTGAAGAGTCACAGTTATCCATTTCAATTTTTGACCATGTGCCCCTAAAGATGCCCATGATTTATAAAAAGCAATTCAATGTTCAGGCTGTGGCACACTGCTCAAAAAGTGGCATTTAGTACCACATCTATCCCCAATGACTTGAGATTTTCATTTGATGTATAAACTGGATCCATTCTATAATCTACTCTATACATGAAGAGAGTAGAGATATTGTCCAAATTAAGCATCTCTAAAAATAAATGAGCTACAAGAGCTTGCTATGCAGAGAATATGAAAGTTTGGAATAAAATGTGGCACACCATCTTTTATACTCCTTTTCTGTGGAATAGTTGAAAGATATTCTGAGATATAACCATATTTATTTATTAAATTTATATGCTCTGGATAGAGAGATGGGTGTCGTATAAATTTAATATAAATAAATAGAGATTTAACCATATCATTTGAAATAAGCTATTTGCTTTAGTTTTCATTCTATAACCTAAGCATCATAGACTATATTCCTATTTCCTATTTACAGTATGGCAACATATAAAATTTGGTTTTACCTCTTCCATTTCAAAGGATTCTGAAGGCTTGCAACCGAGACCAGATGATCTCTTGAGTGTGTGCGTTAAAAGCAAATTGGGCTCCTGGAAAGGTCTTTCTTTGTTGAAAATCTCAGAACTGGAAAGAAGGTGGGGCTGTTTTAAAGACCGATGAGGCAACCCCCAAGTTTTAGTAGCTGTGAATTGTAAATACTGGGGTATAATCATACCATCATCATCTTCCTCATTTGACAACAGTCTTTTTAGAGAAATCAAAGCAACATTACCAGATAATCCTGTCCTAGTCACAAAATGTAGGTCAGCAGCAACAAAGTGGTCTTCTTGGATCTTACATATATCAGCATTTTGATAAGCCTGAGATCCATGGGTTTGCCTAGATATTTTTCTTAGGAGCTGACCTATTTTTTTTCTTCTTGGTCTGTGGCTTGTCGTTTAGAATATTAATTCTGGCCTTCTCTTCTTTCTTTCCTTCTTCTGTCTTCTTCTGTATGGTACTTATGTTCCTTAGCAAAGAGGAAAAAGTGTTAGTCACATGATCCAATATTTCCAATTGTCGAAAGCACCCTTAAATTTGAGAAAAATTAAACAAACCTTGTGTAATTATTTATTTTATTTATGGCAAAAATTTCAAGGCTTTTAATACACAAAGGAGACTCTGAAAAAAAAGCAAGGTAAGTATTTTAATTATATCTTCATCCCAAACTGGAATCTATGAGACTAAGCATGCTTAGGCAAATTGGGACCTTTGAGGTAAATATTTTTTAATGAGTAATTTTAAATAATTATGAATATTCTATCTCCTCCTGCCTGCTTAGCCAAATAGAATCAGACATTTTTCAATTTGATTTAGAAGAGATGGAATTTTTTTTAATTTGATATTATTTCCATATGTACATGCCATAATTTAGTTTGGTGGGTTTATACTAGTATAAATGTCTGTTGTGCAAAGATCTTTTACAAAGTTTTTTTTTTAATTTCATTGAATATTTGTTCAATTGTTGTTTTAACCTCTACAAATCCTATGTTACAGACTATATTCTTGGTTTCTGTGAATTAAGTTTACTCACAAATAAATTGCAGGACTATATTCCAAGGGCATTTATTACATAATACTCCATCCCACAGATGTGTCAGATGTTGACACTCCAAAATAGTTGATCTTATTTATGGAGTAGTACAAAGATCTAATACATACTAGAGAATCCTTTTTGCACTTTCCAGTTTTTTAGTATTCTTTTTTGGACTGGGATTCATTCATACATTGGTTGCATTATAGTGCAAAACAGAATGCTGATACTGTAGCATGATTCTATCAGCATTCTGGAATTTTATTCAATCAGCATACGAATGTGATCATGAATTTTCTTCATGTAGTACAGAAGTCAAAGCAAATAACTAGATGATCAAAGAACAACTGGCTTTGTTCAATTAACCTTTTTTCTTTAATTTTATATAAGATAGTATTAATGGCATCTATACCAGTGGAGATTGTACAAATTTCAACAAAATTAGTTTTTCTTCAGTAAATTAGTAACAGCTAACATGGAAATAATGTGGTGCACCATCTCAAATGTTTGCAAATGGGTCATAGCAATTCTATAATACATATATGGAAACAGCCCATCAATTATTTACTTACCATGTAAACTGGGGACTTCAACATTCATGCGTCGTTTTTGAGCTTCAATGAACACTCTGATATTGATTCCTTTTGCCACGGATGGACAACTGATGAACCGAGAAGGAATCTTAGTACATATATCAGGTTCCTCAACACCAAATCCCAAATTAAGCAAAATCTCAACTGGATCCTTTTCTGAGAAATCCAGCCATTCAGTGACACTATAAGGAAAACATCAATAGAAATTATTTTGCTTATCTGACCTTTTCACTGAATATTATGCTTATATTCATACATACATGCATATACAAGATAATATACAAAAATTATTCATCTTTCTGCTATTTCTTAAAAAGCTGCATTGGTTCACCTTATATGAGCTTGAAAACCTAGTATGGGGTGGGACTTATTAGTATTTGGATTAAAAGGTAAAGGTTTCCCCTTTCAGTCATGTCCAGTTCTAGGGGGTGATGCTCATCTCTGTTTCATAGTCAAAGAGCCAGCATTGTGTGAAGATGCTTCCGTGGTCTTGTGGCTGGCAGGACTATACATCAAGGCACATGAAATGTGGCCTTTCTTCCCACAAATTTAGGCAAATATCTCTTTATCTACTTGCATTTTGCATACTTTCAAACTGCTAGGTTGGCAGGAGCTGGGGTAAATAATGGGAGGTCACCCCATTACACAGCACCTGGATCTTGAACTCAGATTGCCAACCTTCTGGCTGACAAGCCCAGTGTCTTAACTGCTCAGCCACCATGCCACCCACTAGTATTTGGACAGAAAAATTTAATTACTTGAATGAAAGTTCATAATTACACATTAGCCTCAAAATTTAAAAGAAACATCTTGGAAGAAGGCAATAACTTGTTTATTTGTTTAATAACAAATTACATCTTTTTTTTCAAGAAAGTTGTACTGATGGGCCCATGTAGACATCAGGAACTGAGCTTGAACAAGTATATCTTTACTATTGCTTTATGAGTTTGGTTATAAACCACATTCTATCATCTTGATCACCATTATCAAAAATGTTTGTATGAAAATAGTAAGCCCTAACTGATGTGCAATGAGAAAATACCGAATGAGTTTTCTTATTCCATATTATTGATATCTCTTTCATATAACTGAGTCAGATTTCTGGACTGATGTTTAGGGAAACTTGGTTATTTGATTGTGGGTGATGGTTTGGGAGTTTGCTCAGAGAATATTTCCCCAAAGTTGCAGATTTTCCCCCAAATTCCCCCTCTTGTTTTAAGATTAAGTCAAAGATCTCACACTCTGCTGCATTTATAATCATGCCATTGGAATTATACTAGGGCCTGGTTCTTCTGCATTAATTTTTCTCTTATCTAGGATATCTCCAAACCTCTCTTTTCACTATCTACTGTCCTGCCTTCTTCCAGCTGTTGAATTATACCCATAGGACCAGGCTATCTGAGGAACTGTGTCACCCCGATGGGGAGTTCCCGACCCACCAGAAGCAGCAGAGGAGTCCTTCTCTGGTTCCCGTCGGCTAAGGAATTTCGGCTGGTGGGGTCTAGGAGAAAAGCCTTCTCTGCTGTGGCTCCTGCCCTATGGAACATCTTGCCCCTCGAGCTGCCTCCTCCCTGATGGCCTTCCGGAAGGGCCTTAAGACCTGGCTCTGCGAGATGGCATGGGGCTCTGGGGGGGCGGTTCATTATCATCCTGGAGGTGGCTGATGGATTCTTAGCCACCTTCACCCCCGTTTGTATGTATGAAATCTTTTTTAGTCCACCTCGCTAGTCTGCCAGGTTTTTTGTTTTAATGGTTTTTATTTTATTTTTAACTATTTTTAATTGTTGTTTTAATGTTGTTAGCCGCCAAGAGTCTTCGGATTTCGGCGGCATATAAATTTAATAAATAAATAAAAAAAACTATATTTCCTAGTTTTATTTCAATTTGCTCCAATTAGTACTGTGTGAGAATCTCATAGAGTCTGTTCCGTTCCATCCTTCCATCCCATTAGACAATCAGACATACAGGGGGAAAATGGACAAAAATGGAAAAATTATGAGCCATGACCACAGATGAGTGATTGGAAGAAAGAACTTAAAATTAATATCCAAATTAGACCAAAGAATTTAACTCCATATAGAACTTTCAGGGCTATAATCCTCCATTTGTAAAAGAGATTAATATCTAAATTGCAGGTTACAGTTTATAATCTGTGTTACCTAGAATATTGGGAGGAAAATAAGGCAAGATACTTTCTATAAATGCAACACTGAATATACAGAATTACATGAAATTTTTTGAATTCACAAATGATATATACAAACTGTGTTTGTATAACACAGTTTTTTGTAGTGCTATAAAAAATTTTTGTTAACCTTGTATGGGCCACATATAATATTCTGTTACTCCTATAACCTCGAATTAGCACATCCATTGCAGATTCTGGAACACTGCTATATCTAATTGAACATAATCTGATGAATTGCTATAAAAAAAACCACATATATTAAGAGAACATTTGCTAAAGAAAACCCAAATAGACAGTGTACACATACATGAAAATTATATTTTGCCTTCCAAGGGTACCCATGTATCTGGGTCCTCCCCATACCTAGAGCTGTCTGGATGACAATGTAAAGCTCTTAACTATTAAAATTAGGCCAGTACTGACCTTTCTGGTGGACTGAGGAGCAAATGAGGCAAGCTGGCACTATTCTGTCTTGAGAGAATGGGCATTTGTGAAGTATGATGGAAGGATCTAGAGCAGGAGAAAGCAGCATGACATTTGTTTACACCTGAAGCCCTTTGGAGTGACATTATAATTTCTTTTTGGAGTAGACAGTTACATCTTTATTTTAGTTTGAAATGCTGCTTTGTAAGAGCTGTTCTGTAGCAAAGCATGTAACAGTGCAAAGCATGTAACAGTGCAAAACGTGTGCAAACACGTTTATTCTCAGGAACAGTATGTTGTAGTAAGTGTTAGAATGTAGGTGTTAGGTATTAGTAAATGCTCATTATAAAGGTGGCAGCGTTTCTCTGCTTCTAACAGATGGAATAAATTTGGGACCCTTTAGGGAGAAGACTTTCTTAAATCACCTACTATTTAGAATGTATGGTTGTTTGTCATAAGGTTTTAGATGGAATATCTATGAGCTGTATTGGAAATCATTTGTTGTACTTTCTGGACTTTTATTATAAAACAGTTGTCCTGAGCAGTTGTAGAACTATCCCTTTTACCTTTAGAATCACAGATAGTCACCCAACTTGTTCTTAAGCAGAGGTAGTATATTTTATTGATCAGTCAATTGTTCTTAAACATCATGTGGGAAAAGCCCTTCAGTTTTTCAGTCTGGGAGCTGATTTGGAAGAAATCCCATATGTACATTATTTATTTGTTTGTGGAGGTTACTGTCAGTAACAAAACACCAACCAAAGGTCCATGAAGTGCCTGCTACAAACTCAGAGCAGAGCTGTGCTGAAGAATGATGAATTATCTTCCAAACCCACACTGTGAAGAAGTTTCACAATTAAACAAAGGTGGGCAACATTTGCCTAAATGAAATATCCAGCTTTGATTTCTGTTACTGAGTGAATGAAGAAAATACTGTGAAGAAAAACCTAAGCGGTCAACTGTAATTCTTGTTATTCTTAAACAAACAGGATCTTGAAAAATATTTGCTTTCTCAACATGCCACATTTCTAAACATACAATCCCATCAAAAATTAAAAATAGGCAAGATTGCACGTGAGGACACTAAGATCTTGTGCAAAAAGGCAAATTTACAGTAATTTTGGAAAGGACATATAAACTATTATTCTTGGTATCACCTGTCCTGTAGTGGGAACATTTATGCGTGAGCATGTGAATGCACAAACATTTACTGATGTATGAATATTTCTGCCATGATTTCATCAGGTAGAGAAAGCAGAGCAAAAGTTGTGGAAATGGCCACCAGCTGTGTAGAATCAGAAATATGTGACTAATTCCCATGGAATTATTTTGCAGCAGTCCTTTAAGTTCTCACAAAATGATGTTGTGAGAATCATACTGTATGTAGGCTTATCTTTATTGTATTAATGAGCTTCTGAATATGCATCAAAGGGGGCAGTAATCACTTAGCCTTCTTATTATTTCTCCATATAAGCATCAAATATTATTTTAGCAAGAAAACTTTACATTTAGGCCACATACAATTTTGGCTAATTATATACAGGGCGAGCGCCTGCTGTTTCACCCCAGCTCCCGCCCACCATATACATAGTACATGAAGCTTAATAGTAGGGAATTTTAAATTTCATCACTATGCTAGCAGATATTTTTCCTATTATTCCCCCATTAAGGCATCATGAGCTGCTTGATAATAATTAATTGCATTTCCATTTTAGTATTTTGAAAATAGAAATGTATACTTCCTATTAGACATTTATTACACAAAGTGTTTAAACCTACCACATATAGTTTTGCACAGTCATCTGTACCATGCTCAAAGGAGGTGAAAGAGCTGCAAAAAAATTATTTTATTTTTTATTTCTTTTTATTCCATCCAACATTTAAAAGTACAGATAAGCCAGACAATTTTAAATAAAATTGGAATGTTATGGGATATTTCAGGAAAGGAGACACAGTTGTAATAAAAAAAATATTCGAAAATTGAAACAATCAAAGAACTTAGAAATTCATTTTCCTGTGATAATATTTTTAGCTGGAAAAAATCTTATCCTGTGTAAATAAATAGATAATAATAGTATTGCCCAACATTTTATCTAATTAACTTTAGAGTAGGAAATAGAGCTTCACCAAATATTTGTGATAGTCAACAGCTAAGGTGACACTTACTCTAAGAAGTATGACAATCAGCTTGTGTGATAGATGCTGAGAAAATAGAAGCAGATCCCTTTCCTCATGAGACTTTTTCCTGGATATTTCTTCAAAACAACCCTAGATGCCACCCACTTTTATTATACTCTACTGCAACTGACATGATTGTGGAGAAATTCTTTGCCAATGTTGAAGTAAAATTCAACTGTTACTTCAAGTGATATCTGGCTATATTTTTCTCTTGGGAAGAAAAAATGACAAGAAGTATCCTGGCTGACAGAAATCATTGTTATGGGTGGAAAAGTTACTTCTAAAAATAAGTCTAAGCACTTCAAAATATGCCTTACTGTCAAGGTCACGGACAGCAACTCTATAGTTTTCCTGCTATAAAGAATATGGGTCAGTTCTCATTCAATTTAATGGAAATGAAATTGCTTTTGAAATTGTACTGGTAGAATGTTTTCTTTTTTGTACTTTTTTAGTTATAAGATATACTTAGATATAATTTAGTTATAAGTTAGTGACAGAAGCACCTACATCTTATGCATGTTGTGTCATGTAATTACAAAGATGCAAAAATGATACAGTATGCATTAAAGGTCATGATGAAAGTTCCACTCTTTGGTTCATTTGTTGTAATATCAGAATCAAGTACAGGAGGGAAGTGATGAAACATGGAACACTCTAACTTTCACTGTAGAATAATCTTGCAATAGTTTGCCTTCTGATGCTTTCATTAAATTCAAAGAAGTGGCCATGAGAGGTCTCTATTCATAGGCACATTTAAATAATACTGCAGTGCTAGTCACTGCTAAAGAAAAGAATATGGGTCAGTCTCTTTTTCAAACTTTCAGGGGGAATTTCTCCTTGTCTTGATTTTGAGGTCTGCCTGGTTACTGAAGCAATGTTAAGCTAATCTGGGAGACTATGTTCCATCTTTCCTTTTCTTGTCTCAAAATAACCAGGAGAGAAACTCCACCAAGCAACTGCTCGGATGGAGCTCAAAAGAGCATCCTTTTTGAAAGTAACTAATATACAGCAAAATCTGCCTCTGCTTCCTTCATCTTGGGAAAGGACTTGATGGAAAGGAAATATCCTACCACAGATTTCTGAGAAGTACAAATGCTAACTGTAAATGTAATCAAATGTGAACTGATATTAGACCAAATGGCTTCAATGCTTGGTTGTAGAAATTGACTTCACATACAAGAATCATACACTCAGCTGTTATTGTACTCCAACTTATTGTAATATATAAAATATTATGCCAAAGTAATTTATTACAAAGAAATCCAACTAGCAATTTTCAATTACTTAACATATTTTCACTGCAGTCATTGCCATTGGAAGTACCACTTTGGTCTAGTGGTTAAGGCAGAGAGCTAGAAACTGGGAGACTGTGAGTTATACTTCCACCTTTGGCATGAAAGCCAACTGGGTGACTACGAGTCACTCATTCTTTCTCAGCCCAACTCACCTCACAGAGTTCTTGTTGTGGGGAAGATAGGAGAAGGAAGGTGTGTTCGCCGCCTTGAATTATTTGTAAAATAATAAAGGTGGGACAAATAAATAAAATGGTTATCACTTTTAAAGTCTAAAAACTTGTTTTAAATTAATATCAAATTTCAAGAATAAAATACCACATTTTCTGAGAAGGAGAAATTGAAGACTAAAGATATTTTAAGATAAAATAATAATGTAAATTATAAATTGGAAATAAAAATAGTTGGAAAATCAACTTAAGACTGTCTGAACTTGTCTCTGATTTATTTTTAAAAATATATAATTAAACAAATGATTACTATTCTTAAATAAATGGTATAAACCTTATGTAAAGGATGTTTTCCCCACTGATTTAGTCTATAAATCCTTCTTATATCATGTTATTCTCAATAATACAGTTGAGGTATCCAATTACCTTCTGTTTTATTTCTGCTTTCTTGCATTCTTTTGCTTGCTGCTAAGCTGATGAAAGTAACAGTAGGGGGAGATTTGATATTTTCCAAGACAAAAATATCAAGACAAAAACATGAGTCATCAAAGTTCCCATCAATTTAATTTCAAAGCAAGACTCCTTCAAAAACAAGAAATTTCTCAAATGGAACAGATCATTTAAATGTGCATCACTAATCTCATATACTTTTTCCATATCTTATTTTACCATTCATGTACTTAGGTAACATTTTAGAACATTCTACTATTCAACAGCATATTAATAAAAATGTTATATGTTATCTGATAGGACAAAAGACCTGAAAATGTTGACAATTGACATTGGTATTCTTCTTTACTAATCTTCCTCTTTCACATGCCACATCCTTTCTTCACTTTTCCCAAACCTTAGATAGTTAGGCTATACAAATACTTTGAAAGAATTCTTCAGACCATGAAGGAGAACATACAGAGCATCTCTTTTTGAACTGTAAGTCAGCCCTGTCTTTTTCTATACTCGTGCTTTTAAAGCTACTCCTGCTATCACTTATACATATATGCAAAGACAATTGGCAGCAGCTTCCATGAATCTAGAATAAGATGTGGTCATTTGAACTGAAGAGCTGTTTCAGCTGTGATCCAAAGTATCTCATCCAAGAATTTGCATACCTCTACTACCCAAGCATGGGAAAAACAGAAAAGCCAGGGAAAGATAATCCATGAAGATTTGTGCAAAGATCTGCAGGCAAAAAAAGTTGACTCACATAAGTTAGATGAATGAAGAACTAAGTTGATAGCTTCATGGATTCTGGCACCCACTACTGATAGAATTGGGTATACAATCTCCTTAACACATTTGCAAAATCGTGACATTTATTTGCTCATGGGATATCAGTTTTACTTCAGGATTTCTCCCATATGAAACATCTTAAACATAAGAGAAGAGGGATTCTCTCCAAGGCTCATCTTCCAGGGGAGGCACTTCCTAAGCTTTTTCTTGGATGGGCAGGGAAGGTGTCATTCTGAGCCTGTCAGCAGATCAGATCTATTCACATATTCGGAATGCAAGTAGCCTCATATTGAAAAAAACAGCACTTGGGATGTTTGAAGTTGGCACTAAACAGGACACCCCATACCAGAAAGAAGCCCAGGAAAAACCATTCTCAGGAAAGAGGGGAGATATTAATGTTCAAACTGCTGGATCACACTTTGGCAGCACCCAGGAACAAGTTGGGGCTACTGCTGCAAAGGCCTTTGAAAGAAAGCCCAGAATCTGGATCTCACATATATCCCAATCCAGCAGCAGTAACTCAGTTAAAGGCCACGTACACTTCCACGCAGAATAGGAACGAATGTGATCCTTTTAAATTTGCTTATGATCCTATATGGTATCACAAGCCAAAATTGCAAATTTTTGTATTAAGTGATTGATATTGCATATTAAGTACAGTGAAATTATTTCTAACAACATATGCTTAGTATCCTAATACTAGACATAGTAGACTGCTAATATTCATACCATATATTCTAATAGATAAGACTGTATTAAAAAAAATACTTATCCTATGTGGAATTGCTCATACGTACTAGAACCCAGAATTCATCCAGTTGCAAAGATTTTCTTCCTTGTAATCCACTAAATTAGACAAGACATAATATTATTTATTTATCTAGATGACCCTGTCAGTCACTCTCCTCAATTCTAGGAATAAGAAGGCAGTGGCAAATCACTTCTGAAAAACCTTGTTGAGAAAACTGCAGGGACTTGTCCAAGCAGTTGCTCAGAGTGAAGACTGACTCCAACCCCCGCCCCCCCAAAATCCATAAAGACATTCCTACATTGCAATAATATCTACTTTCCCCAAAGACAATCCAGTAAATGGGGAAAGGCTAATGAGAAAGGAAATAATGGTTCCATTACATGGCACAATACTTCTGACTTTATTCAAGAAGGGCAAAAGAAGAAGCTATACTGAACTGCTTCCTGCAAAGATTTTAAGCTTAAATATACTGAGATCTTAACTGTCTTTTAGAATTCCTAACCAAGTTGTGGAGTAGAAGAAATATATTCTGCTGCTATTTGTGGAGATGGAAGATCATCATTAAATTTTGTCCATGACAAAACTCTTATTTTGAGTTTTATTAGTTTCATGATGATGGGACTCTGAAGACATCTCAGTAGATGAATCCCAAGACTTGTAAAAATAAATCAAGATGATTTAAACAATAATAAATAAACATTCATTATATAAACTGAATAATCATGACTATTGAAAGAAAGGATCTATTTTTACTTTTTTTTGCAATAAGGCCTTTTCTAGAATACACTAGATATTGCAGTGGTTCTTTTTTTTGTATACTTCACATAATTATTGCCTTTGTTACAGCTGGACAAGCAGGAACCCTCCCTTTTCTCTTTTTGGAACCCTAGAGCCACAAAATTTAGTGGACATGTCCACTATATAGATGAAGAACTGCATAAAATGCAAACGTTATTTCCAAAACCTAGCCGTATTTAAAAACTAGATCCACTAAAATGAATGGGACATTGTAATTCTGGTTACAGCTCCTGCAATTAATTACTTGCTGATTTTTTTGCCTGTATTTCTGCCTTATCTTTTTATTGATATATTTCTCCAAAAAGTAGTTTGTTTTTGTATTTGATCTTGTTTGAACAACTCATCTCATTACCCATCTCATTATGCCATTATCCTGAGCCACTCACAGACCAACAATAAAAACATCAAAAGTGATAAATCCATAGCCAAAGCCTCTGGTACCACAACAGTCAAAGCCTCTGATACAAAGATGTGATACATCCACATTTGATTTTGTAGAATCTAGCCTCTCCTTATTCCTGCTTGGAGGAAATGCCAGCTCTTCCACGCTTCTTCCATTCTTCCAGGCTTTCCAGAATCAGAGGGAAAAGTGTTCCTCAACAAGTCAACCACTACAAAAATGTTCTTCTACACTTGAGTCAGCCACTACAAAGGAAGCATGCTTCCTGGTCCCATCGGATGACCATATTTAAGAAAAGCAAGCTGGTTAAATAACATTAACTTAAAAAGCTAAAAGAGATTTATGATATTTTCCTGTCCTTGGACCTCCTACAATAACGCTATTTATTGTAATGAAATTGTTAGACAAAGGTTTTTAAGGGAGGTAATCAAACTCAAAGAATACAGCTCACTGCTGGGGTTAATTCCACTTCTGAAAGCAGCAGGATGAGTCATTAATCAGAGCTCAAGGAAAAGTGAGAGCCAAAAAAAGATTCCTTGGTAAAAATTCATTGAGAACAACTCCCTGATTTCAATATGCACAATCACAAAATCATAGAAGTGGAAAGGACCTTGGAGGTCCTCTATTCCAACCTCCTGCCCTAGGCAGGAATCCTTATATTATCCTGGACATATAGTTGTCCAAATATTTCTTGAAAACCTCCAGAAATGAAGCACCCACAACTCCAGGAGGTAAACTGTTTCACTGTTTAATAGCTCTCATTGTCAGGAAATTATTCTTTATTTCGAAGTTGAATCTCTCGATAACTGTTGTTGTTCAGTCGCGCAGTCGTGTCCGACTCTTCGCGACCCCATGGACTGCATTACGCCAGGCCCCCCTGTCT
>JANHZU010002117.1:140356-153625 GCA_032468055.1 Acrochordus granulatus | reverse complement strand
GACGACGATGAGGAGGCGGAGTTCGGCGCCTGCCACGGAGAGGAGGAGGAGGAAGAAGGCATGGAGCTGGGCGAGGAGAACGGCGAGGGGGTGGCCGCGGGCGAAGAAGAGGCGGCCGACGATCTAGAAGACGACGAGAATGGCGACGACCAAGGCTTTCAGGAGGGGGAAGATGAGGAGGAAGACGTCGCCGCCGTCGCCGCCACCGCCGCCAGCGCGTCCACCGCTAGCAGCAGCGGAAACGCCAACGGCCATGGCGCCGTGGCGAAAGAATCGCCTGGCAAAGGCGCTGCTGTTGCGGAGGCTTCGACTCCTGCATCCTCGGGCCAGCCCGGCGCAAAGCAGCTTTCGCCCACCCAGCAGCCGCAGCAGCAAAAGCCCGGAGGGCCCGCTCGCCCTGCGGGTGAGTAGTTCGCGGAGCCCAGATGGGCGGAGGCTGTTGGTAGCGTCTTCACGGGGTCAGAGCGCGCCGCCATCTTCTTTTCTTTCAGCGGCCACGGCGACTCGTCCTTCGGGGATTTCCAGGCCTCGCGCGCCGCGTGTTTCGGAGGGGGAGGGGCGCTTGCGCCATTTCGCGAGAGCAACGAGGAAGGGGCGCGGGGGAAGGGCGGCCCGGAGGAGCCGCTGGGGCGCGCTGTGGAAGGCGCGAGGGAGCGTTTATGCTCTTGTGCGTCACATCCGCTCGTGAGGCACTGTGGACTCGAATTCAAACGCGAAGTACAATGGAAGCGGGCGAATCCTTTTCTCTCGATTTGGGCCTCTCGTTGCGACTTGTATCGTTGGGTGAGGGTTACGGGATCTCTTTGGAGCCGTCTTCAAATTTAGTGATCTGGGCTAGTCCTGAAAAAAAAAAGAAAAATGATGTAGCGGAGGGTTATCGCTTAGTCAGTTGCAAGGCGGCAGTAATAAATTATGGTTTCCAGAGCAGGATTTGCGTTCCTTTGTTGCATTTTATTATATTGTTCCTAATATATATTTTTCCTTAAAAATTCAAAGGAGAAGCTAAAGCTGAACAAAAATCTGGTGAGAAAAAAAGGGGAGTAAAAAGACCACGGGAAGACCATGGACGAGGCTATTTTGAGTATATTGAAGAAAACAAATACAGCAGGTAATAAGTGCTACATAAATTTCTTGCATGAAATGCTTAAATGTATTCTGATAGTTGAATTCAAATGCCTTTTTTAATTGATCAGGGCAAAATCACCACAGCCACCTGTTGAAGAAGAGGATGAACACTTTGATGACACAGTGGTTTGTCTTGATACTTGTAAGTAAATAAAAGTGTGCTGATCTCTTAAAAGGTACTTCTTGGGTAAGACTTTGAGGACCTACTTATGCTTATTACCACATCTGAGGTACAGTTTCTGCTTCTATTTGTGAATTTATTGTTCAGTGTATCTTAACTGTTGTAATTTATCAAGATAGAGTAGAGTTTAGAAATGTGCTAATGGTGAAAGTCAAAATGAGAAATTGATACTGACAACATACACAAATATGGCTTGTGTTTTGTACCTAAGCCTATATGCAGGCCTCTACAGTCTCTGAATTACATTTCCCCTTCAACTCCAGCTTGCTACACAGCTCTAGTATATATTTCTGAAGTTTGAGCTAGTGAGAATTATTAATATGTGGATGTAATATTGCAGTTGTATTACACATAAAATGGATGTTTTAGAGCTTTAGTTGGAAAATCTTACAGGAGTCATCCTAAATACTTTTAAAGTGTGAGCATTTGGAATAATATCAACTGCTTATATTCAAGTTACTGTTACAGATAAATTGTATTTTGAAATATTTCCATCTTAACCAATATAATGCAACTCAATCATTGCTGATAATTTTTTTAAATTTTTCTACAAAACAAGATTAGTGGAATTTTACACTGTGAGTATCACTGCTGTCTTGTTATTAAGTTGTTATTAAATGCTGGAGAAAGCATTTACTTTACGTAAAGTTACGTAAAGCTGCATCAGTAAAGCACTGTAAACAGATAGAAATCAGTTTAGAAATAGATGAAGTTTACAGTCGATCAGATTTTTCTTTGCTTCAGTTCTTTCAAGTTATGTTGCCCATGAACATTTTAAGTGATGTGTGATTATAATAAAGCCCTTTTTAAAGAGAGGTACATGATATAGAGAGCATGGCGATTGGAGAAAAAAAACTTCTTTTTTACAAAATAGCTTGTCACTTGCATATTGTCTATAGTTTTGAATTAACTTGTGAGATTGATTGGGGATGAAGAGCCACTGGAGCTGAGGAGATTTAGTTCTGCATAAGTATATTTTACAAGGCTTAGGTCCTGTTAAGGGTCAACATTTTAAGTTTAGCATTAAAGGCAAAAATATTCTGAGTAAACCAATATAAAATTATGTTGCTTTTGGGTGAAATTCAATGGTATGTATCTGCCAGAAGTTGCAATCAATAAAAAATACTTTCCCCTCTGTACTCTTCTATAAATCCAGACTACCCCACAAGTTGAAAATCATCTGGAGCTGATTTTTGGAAACACAAGGAAAGAAAATAGGAAATCCTGTAATGTGCTCACACTTGATGACATTGGATACTGTCATTTCATGTAACATGAAACACAGTTTAGTGCAAAAATTAAAAACCAAGTTACCAAAAATTCTAAAAGTTATCTCAGAAACCCAGTTTTAGTTATTGCTTATGACTTGTATCTCTAATGTGATAGAGGTTTAACAGCATCAGTTTAGAAATTTATGATTATTTTGGTGTTTTTTATTCAGAAGTTTTCAAAGCACCATTGAAAATCATTTAGTATGGTACCCAAGTGTAGGAATAGTTGATTTGAAAACCATCTTGTGTACTGCTTGAATTTTCTGCTACATTAGACATTGCAAAACACATTAAGGAACATATTTCAAAGGAGGGTTGGCCAAACTTCTAGTATTTATTTTGCACTAGTATTTCCCCTAGCCTAGGCTGGAAACAATTTGGTGAACCACATAGAAGAAGGCTGGAAGCAAGTTTAGGGATTACAACAAATTATGTGCTTACTGGAACTTAATAATTGAAATTGTTTGCCTAATAATTTGAGTAAGTATTGATCAGGGATCCTCACAGAATTCAAAATCTAGTTCATGGAATAATAAAAACCCTTGCTCTAAGGTAACTCCTTATAAAGGATATGAAATAATTGAGACATTAGCAACTTGAATTTTGATTTCCTGATGTCTTTTAAAGAGTTGGAAATCTTTGCGAAATGATTGAAACTCATCCAGTGATCAGCTAATAGGCACATCATCTATTTTCAGTCTACATGTGTTTAACTGCATTGCAGGAACACTTTTATAGTTAAGCTATATGTAGAAAATTTTAATTGTGGACTCAATTTAGGTACCCTATAAATTGAACTTATTGCTGTGCTTTGAAACTTTCACAGAGAGAAAGACTGAATTTGGTTATAGTACACCCATGGTGATTCAGAAATACATGCACATTGTTTTTAAGTCAATAAAATAATTTGAACTACACTTTAGTGTTTGGTGCTTAAAGATGTTCTTCATTTTCATGTTAGAATGTACTATAAGATTTCAACTGTATCCCACTTCTCCCCTTTTTTTGGGACAGATAACTGTGACCTACACTTTAAAATTTCAAGAGATCGTTTTAGTGCTTCCTCATTAACTATGGAAAGTTTTGCCTTTCTCTGGGCTGGAGGACGAGCCTCCTATGGAGTTTCGAAAGGAAAAGTCTGTTTTGAGATGAAAGTAAGTCAAATTAATAGTGGTGTTAGGTTCTCATTGACGCTGCTGAAAATGTTTTTGCTGAAACAACTTGTAAAGGCACAGAAGACATTTTGTGTAGTATCTGAAGGTATTCTGAATATGTATCAGGCTTAATTAAAAATAATTTATATTTAAAAAGTGTAATACCCCCTTTGCTTAAAAAAAAACTGGCAGTAAGAAAAGAATAGTTGACTCTTGAGAAAATGTACATTATTACTATTAAACTTTAATATAGAGTAAGTAGTTGGTTTAAAGTCAATTAAAATCTTGAACCAAAATAGCATTATCCATATTCAAGATTTAATGTATCTTTAGGTTCAGATTTGCAAAAGTAGCAAGAAAATATCAGTGGAAAAATATTACATTCAATATACATGTTATATAGCATAAGTGGGGAGACGAGATATGCCTATGTGGCTGAAATCCTGAAGAGAAATTCCTGGTTAATTTCTAGCTGTTCTTATTGTCAAAATTAAGTGCTATTTTTTCCTATGGGATAGGTAACTGAAAAAATTCCTGTTAAGCATCTGTATACAAAAGACATTGACATACATGAAGTGAGAGTTGGCTGGTCACTAAACACAAGTGGGATGCTACTTGGTAAGATGTTTTTCTGGTCATCTTGTGGAATTAAGTTCCTATCATTCCGAGACAGGAGTGCAGAAAATCTATTCAGTTATGTTTTGAAAACTTTGGTTAATTAAAGTCTCTTTGGAATTAGATATAAATCTGTTCTATAAGTGTATTGATGTCTGTATATGATGGTTTATAGCAGGCCAGTTAGGTATTTTTTGCTCTTCTCCCCCCCAATTCTTAAACAATTTCATTCTTAGATTATCTTAGTAATAAGATAAAGCAGCTTGTATGTAATCTGCTATATTTTGAATAAATGCCAGGGTATACATTTGTCTTGAGTTGTTTCAAGTACATTGGTGTTTTCGCCACTGTTTTGAAACAGTTATTCACAGGTATGATTTGCACTTGAAACTGGATGTCAGCAGTCACGATAGCCAAGCGATTAAGATGCTGGGCTTGTTGGCCAGAAAGTCAGTAGCTTAGCATTCGAGACCCAAGCAAGCGCTGCTGCATAATGGGGTGATCTCCTGTTGTCTGCCCCAGCTCCTTTCAAGCTAGCAGTTTGAAAGCATGTAAAAATGCAAGTAGATAAAAAGATTCTATCTTCAGTGGGAAATGGAACAGCCTTCAGTATTTCTTGGTGTATAGTTATGCCAGCCACATGACCACAGAAGTATCTTCAGACAATGCTGGTTCCCTTGGCTGTGGATTGGAGAAGAGCTGTCTGCTAGAGTCAGCCACGACTATAAGGGAAACCTTTACCTTTTATGCTACCCCTAATAAATGCATTTCATGCTTTTGAAAATAACATCAGTCACTAAAAGAGTTGGAAAGAAACTTAGTTTTTGTGAGTTCTTAGGCATTGGAATAGAGCAAGTGCAGCTTCTACCTCTGTAGGATAAGACTAGAAGGAATCATTTCTCGTATGTCAAGGAAAGAATTATAAGAAATAACTTTTACATCATTGCTCATCTTTGGCTAATTTAGCTGTACCATCATTCATTTACCTATTTAAAGCCATCTGGGGGAATTATTTGATATTTTTGACAGTTTATTTACCGCTCGGTATTTATCATGAAAAATGTAGAGGTTTGCATAGAATCCTATAAAAATCTCCTTGGATAGAAAATATGTAGCAGGATTTGTTCATTTGATGTAGGCATATCCCCCCAAAACTCCTAACTCCTTTTTTGTAATACGTAATTTGCCTTGTGGCATTAGTTGTAGGCTTCTTTTTCTACAGTTTGAAAGCCTTATCTGCAATTGTTCACATTTATCAGGTGAGGAGGAATTTTCTTATGGATACTCCTTAAAAGGGATAAAAACATGCAATTGTGAGATTGAAGATTTTGGTGAGAAATTTGATGAAAATGATGTGATCGGATGTTTTGCTGTAAGTGTTTATTACCTTATTTTGGGTTGTGTATAAGTCCATATAATTTTTAATAGCTGAACAGTTAAACTGGGTAACTTGTGATAAGACTTTTCCAGGAAACCTGGAATGTTCCATTTCCTTTAAGATCATGCTGAATTCTGCGCCATGTCATTTGAGAGACCATTTACAGAAAACTGTAAACAATTTGAGTATTCAAAAGATGATCTTATCCTGAAATAATACATTTTGTCTGGAACTTTACACCTGTAATATTATAAGTTCCTTCTGATTGGAGACTTTGCTTAAAAGCACTGAACCTCTTTGAAACAGGATAGTCAGGGAGGAGGTCTGACATTGTCTGAAGTGAAGTCGAACATTCACAAGTAGACCAGAATATTTTTCAGACTGAAATGTTTCCCTAGTTCTGCTTTGCTTGACTTTCAGATTAAGTCTTACTAAATCTTAACTAGAAATCTGCTAAGATTTAAGATTTGTTTCTCACCTTAAACTACTGAGGAATTACCATTATGTTAACAAAGTATTTTTTGTTATGCCAGAATTTTGATGGTGATGAGGTGGAACTCTCTTACTCAAAGAATGGGCAGGATCTTGGAATTGCTTTCAGGATCCCTAAGGAAGTTCTTTCTGGACGCCCCATTTTC
This sequence comes from Acrochordus granulatus, assembly GCA_032468055.1. Taxonomy (NCBI): domain Eukaryota; kingdom Metazoa; phylum Chordata; class Lepidosauria; order Squamata; family Acrochordidae; genus Acrochordus; species Acrochordus granulatus. Next base: position 147,263 of record JANHZU010002117.1, on the reverse strand, counting down.
CCACATGTCCTCTGCCATAATTGTGCAGTGGAATTCAACTTTGGCCAGAAGGATGAGCCTTATTTCCCCATACCAGAGGGGTACACATTCATCCAAAATGTTGATTTGGAAGATAGAGTAAGAGGGCCCAAAGGACCAGAACATAAGAAAGAGTGTGAAGTAAGTAATAGTCCACTTTTTAATTAATATAAAAATGCTTACTTGAAGGAAGTATGAAATATTATGACTTGCAGTGCTGAAGGCTTATACTTCAAGTCAGGCATGGGATAGATAAGTGTTTTATTGAAGCCTCACAATTAAAATCGCACCTAAATTCTCATTAGGTGGTGATGATGATTGGTTTGCCTGGGGCTGGGAAAACTACATGGGTCACCAAACATGCAGCAGAGAATCCTGGAAAGTACAACATCCTTGGAACAAATACTATTATGGACAAAATGATGGTAAGATCCTATTATTGTACTAATTTATTGTGCAATTTGTATATATAACAGCTTTAGATTGTTGTAAAGTATAAATTTGGCATTGAAATTATAAGTTGGTCAATTGACTAGCCTGTTACTTGTAATATGCCTTCCAATAAGGAGATGACATTGCTGGAAAAAAGCAGAGGCAAATTTTTTGGTCTTCAAGTGAGTGGGAATTCACTAAATTGCTGCTTATATTTGGATATATGGTTATTAAAGTGTTTCAGATTTTGGATTGAAAGTTAATTTGGTTAACTTGCAATATTTAAACTATCCTAGCTGTTCAAATGAGAAGCTCTTTTTGATATATGTTTGACTTTCCAGTAATAACCAACGTTTCTGATTTTGAAAAGTGTTGCAACTAGTCAGTTGACATTATAAAAATAAATTGAAATAGCATGTTTAATTCTTAAGATTTGATATCTTTAGTGAAAAGTTAAAATGGGTTCATTTTAGAAATTTTAATCTATTGAACTTAAAATGGCTAAGAAAGCAAACTTAAAAATTGTTAACTATACTAATGTATGCTACTTAATTTTGATTTCTATAGGTTGCAGGTTTTAAGCGGCAAATGGCTGACACTGGAAAACTTAACACACTGCTTCAAAGAGCCCCTCAGTGTCTTGGCAAATTTATTGAGATTGCTGCTCGTAAGAAACGGAACTTTATTCTGGATCAGGTATGGGGGTTAGATTTATTGTGTTACAAATGCAATTAAGCTGCAGTTTAAGTAAGGGGCATATAATCTAAACTTCAGTGGGAAATGAAATAAGTATTTGAGGCATAAAGTTGAAATTACAGCAACTGTGCTCAAAATAAGAGTTAAAATTGGGGAAAATGGTTACCCTAGAGTCTAGGCCTAACGTACATAACTTCCTTCTACTTGTAAACTTCATTGCGTTATACATGTGGAGGTGAAATCTAAGCACACTAATTTAACTTAGCTCTAACAATGACAGCTACGTGTAGTAAGTTACTGCATTTTTTTCAGACAAATGTGTCTGCAGCTGCGCAGAGGAGAAAAATGTGCCTGTTTGCAGGCTTCCAGCGCAAAGCAGTTGTTGTTTGCCCAAAAGATGAATACTACAAGCAAAGAACACAAAAGAAGGCAGAGGTGGAGGGAAAAGATCTTCCAGAGCATGCAGTGCTCAAAATGAAAGGCATGGAACATAATCTATACTGTGTTCTAGGATGTTGAGTATCTGTTTAAAGAGTAATGTAAAATCTAAAGATTCAAAATTTCTTGCCTTAAACAATTAATGCCTCTTTAAAAAAAACTGGAAGACTTCTGTAACTTTGTTAAGACAACACTATATTGTGTTCCCTCTGCTGCAGCCCTTAACACTACTCAGTCATGATATGCTTCATGCAGATGCACAAAGCTGTCTTGGCATTAAAGTGCCCTAGAAAACGAAGCAGAACGTGTTTAGTGGACATGTATTCCCAGTTCAACCTTATAGGGAGAATGTGTCAAGTGCTCAAGAATCTTGCTCTTAGTATCTTGAATGACCATTACCTGTCTCATATTCCTTTTATATAGGAGGGGAACTTTGGCTTATTCTGATGGTTTCAGATATAAATACTGAATATTGAGGGCTCTCTGTCTTGTAGGAAATTTTACTCTGCCAGAGGTGTCAGAATGTTTTGATGAAATAATCTACGTAGAGTTGCAAAAAGATGAAGCCCAAAAACTTCTGGAGCAGTACAAAGAAGAAAGCAAGAAGGCCCTTCCTCCAGAAAAAAAGCAGAATACTGGTTCAAAGAAAAGTAATAAAAAGAGTGGTAAAAACCAATTTAACAGAGGTGGACAGAGAGGACGTGGTGGATTTAACATGCGTGGCAACTTCAGAGGAGGAGGTAGACAGTAGTGCAATTTGTCCTTCTATGTTCCATATACTGTAGGAAACACCTTAAATGCCTGAGCTAAAGAAGACAAGACCTATGAGGGTTTATACCTATATCTAATTCTCAAAAGCACTCAGACACAAGGAAGTACCACTATTTGTAAAGTAGGATAAAGACTACTATGCAGTTATTTGAGTATCCCTTTTGTAAGGAATGGTTTGCCCTGAATTATGGTTAATATGAAAATGCCAGATAGTGGCTGAAAATGTTGGGATTTGTCAATTCCTTTCTTTAGAGTGATTGTTAAGCATCTGCATTTGGGGTCCTGCACATGTTGCCAGTTGAGGTTTGAATTCTAGCTGCAATGTTTTAATGCTGTATTTTTTATCCTGGGTGTTGGGCAGAGGCTGACCAATGAAGAGTAGCAGTTACTTGTAGTCTTGTATGTGACTTTCTGGGGTAATACATTTTAAAAAAATTCCACAGGCCTAGTATGAGTAACATTTCCCCCCCTTACAGTCCCTGGAAATCGCGGTGGCTATAACAGGAGAGGTGGCAATATGCCCCAGCGTGGAGGTGGAGGAGGAGGTGGCAGTGGTGGAGCCATAGGCTATCCATATCCTCGTGGTCCTGTCTTCCCAGTGAGAGGAGGAGGTGGTGGTGGAGGCTACTCAAACAGAGGAAATTATAACAGAGGAGGAATGCCCAATAGAGGGAACTATAATCAGGTAATGTGTTACTAGAGCCAAGAAGTTGGCCTTAATTTTCTTGAATAATTTGCTTTTAGTAACTAATGTTGATTTAATTAAAAGTAATACGTTGCTCTGGGAACTAAACTTGAAGCAGCCTGTCATGTGTAAAGTTTTAAATATGTAATATTTTAGCTACCTTTACATTGAATCAGTAATATTTTCTTTTATGTTTTACCTGATTCTGATAGTCTCCAACTAAACATTTTATTTATTTATCACATTTCTATGCCGCCAGTTTCCAAAGACTCTTGGCGGCTTACATATATTAGAGATTATACATTTACATGCAATGATATCCATACTCATTTATTTATGATTTCAGTTTTGTGTGCAATTGTAATCAACAAGATTACAATTATTATAATGTTGGTTGACATAAAGATGTACTCATGTAACATAAATATGACAAACAGTTGGGCACAACCCACAAACCATATTTAGTATTAATATTAGGGTAAAATCAAGTGGTTTCCTATTACCTACTTTTTTCAAATAAAGATTATGAAACCAAATGTATCTAGTTATAATATAACATTTGAATCTAGTGTTCAGACAGATTCCATATGCAGCATTGCATATTATAATCACAGCTATTATCTTGAATAAAACTTTCAGAATTCCCTCTAAATGGTTCATGTCTCTTGCATTTGATAAAATAGCTTGCAGACAAATTTTCAAATATATTGTAGGGGAGACATGCTTTTAGTATTAAGTATAGCATTTTTTCTAGAATGTATATTTAGGTGGAGTATAAAGCCTCTTTATCTTAACTAAAGCAGCTTAAGTTAAAGGACTGCCTACTTAGTATTCAACAGATACCCCAATTTAACCCATTTCTTATGATTGTAGAATTTCAGAGGAAGGGGAAACAATCGTGGCTACAAAAATCAATCTCAGGGCTACAACCAGTGGCAGCAGGGTGTAAGTGTTTTTCTCGTTTTTAAATATAATTTTTGTTTGCATATCCTTTTTTTTACAAGACTTTTAAGTAAGTCATAAACTTATATTTGACACAACATTAATTGTGTTAATCTTCGTTCTTTTGCAGCAATTCTGGGGTCAGAAGCCATGGAGTCAGCATTACCACCAAGGATATTACTGAATTCCCAAATAAAATGAACTGATCCATATTTCTTCAAAACCTTCACAAGAAATCGACTGTTTTCTTTAGTAGGCTAACTTTTTAAACATTCCACAAGAGGAAGTGCCTGCAGGTTCCTTTTTTAGAAGCTTTGTGGGTTTTGGTTTTTTTTTTTTACATTTTAATTGCAGTTTTAAAGTGAATCTTAAAAGAACCTCAGCATTGTGCACGATAAGCGAATGTGTCAGTATTTCAGGGTTCTTACATTTTATCTGTAAAATGTGACTTTTTTTTACCACAACAAAAGTAAAATGTTGCTTTGTATCTGGTGTCCTCTGATTAAAATTTTTCTTTTTCCCCCGCTTACCCCCAATTTCTGAGAAACAGTCGTGAGTCGTCAAAGCAGAAAATTTAGCAACCAGGCTTTTTTGTGCCCCCCAAATAATACAATGTAAATAATGTTCATTACACTCCATCTTCCACTCCATCTTCTCTACACAGTTTTTAGGTATGGAAGAGGGAAGAAAAAAATCAAAACAGTCTTTTGGCAATAAAGGATATTCCTGTTTTTTTAATTTGGCAATGGTTTTTGAAGAGGCAAAGCAAACCTTAAAGCTAAATAGTGATGGTGGAGTGCACATCTAACCTGGTTGCATTTGTCTGTAGAGGCTCAACTTGTGAAGGTACACACCATCAACTTTTTCCATTGTTCTGCATTTTGATTCTGAAAAAGCTGGCTCTGCCCATTTCTTATTAAACAAACTTGTTGTAAATCCAGTTGTCTAATGGGATCTATATGAAGTTAGCTGTGTGTCTGTAACCCTTTCCCCACAAATACTGTGTATTTAGTGTGCTTGTAGTAATATACTCCACCATTTTGTAAACAAATGAAATTGTGATTCACCCATTTTATATCTAATTTTTAATCATGTTAGTTTTCAGATGGGTGTGTCTCCTTAGCCTGCTGATTTACTTCTTTAAAGAAAGTGGGTGGAGAAATTAACTTTAGCCGTTTGTTTGCAATAAAATAAAGTCATTTTACTCTTACTCTGGGATTCTTACCACATTGGTCTAAAATCCCTTTAATGAAACAATTAGTTTCAATGTTTAGCCTATTTCTGAGAAGACTCAAAATGTATGCTCTCCATATCCTATGACGTGGAGGAGAGATCCCTAAGCAAATGGTCATTTTAATAGAAAATACAGAAATCTGCCTGTTCATTATTTTTGCAGTTTGAATTCCTGTGTTGCAAATGACTATTCTTAACCTGATAATGGCTTTCCACTAACAGTTTTCAAACTCCTAATTTCATTACCAGAATTTTGACTGCAATTTAATACAGAGGAAATGATTTGCAAAGATGAATTGCTTTTGGGAGGGTGGGTACAGATAGCTGGAGCAGTGTTCATTGTAACAGTCAAGAATAAATGAAAATGGACAATTTTATCATGGGTTGCATTAAGTTGGCAGTCATGGTTTGCATGTACTATATTCAGCATTTCTAGTTCTTGGGAAACATGTCCATAGATTTTAATAGCTTTCAACAAAATAGTGATGTCCTTGAAAACAAATAATAGAAGAATTTATTTTGATTGAAAAGGGATTTGTTTCCCAACATGCACTTGGCCTTAATAAATTTTAGGCACGCCTGAGAACCGTATTTCCCTAGTTTATTTGTTGTATTTGGTGCCTTTCCCTTCTATTCCTCTCCCCTTCACATTTGGGCTAAGAAAGCTTTAGATGGATTATTGGAAGCTTGGTGCATGCATCCTATTCAGACTTGGTGTTATTCCTGCAATATTTACTAACATGAATAGATTATTCCTAGATTTGCTTTTCTAAAAAAATCATTTGATGCATACTGTATTTATGAAGTACACAACGTAAGAGGGTACACAGCGTGATACCAGGGAACATATTGTCAGAATTGGTTTTTAGTAAACACCTTATTTTTGAAGAAATGTGTTTGGTCCTAAAAGGGTCCCCTTGGAAAAATGAAAACATCTAGGTGAGCTACTTTGGTATTGAAAAGTACATTTGTGGCAGCTCTTTCATAAGGGCACACCCTACATAATTTTATGGTTCTCGTGGCTCTGGCTCAAAGAGCAGGTGGCAGACATGGCCAGAAAGATCTTTGCACAAATGTACCTTGTGTGCCAGTTGTTCCAGTTCCTGGATCAAGAGACTTCATGTCTTAGTTGGTTCCTGATTGGACTATTACAATGCACTCTCTGGGTGTTCCCTGAAAAGCATTAAAAAACCGGCTAGTCCAGAGGCCAACAGTGCAGGCAGTATGCTGCTAAGTGTATTGCTGGTTTCCTATAGATTTCCAAATACAGCGCTTGTCATCGCCTTTGAAGTCTGCACAGCACAGGGCTGATATCTGATGGACTGCCTTGTTACCCGTGGTTTCTGCCTGTTCGCAGATCTGGCAGGGTGCATGTGTTCCAGGTCTCTGAAACTATTGTGGAGCTTAGGAGGCATGTTGCCTTTGTTCCAGTGTATTCCCTGTGGAACACGCTCCTGAGTTTCAGATGGTCCCAATTTTCTTCATTTCTAGGAAGATCCGAAAACCATGCTGCTCCCCCCTCGGTTTAAAGGCCAAAATGTTAGCAATACCCTGTGTTTTGTTCTGTGTTTTATAGTTTTGGTGAAGATATACTTTTACCTGGCATCTTTTTTATTTGTATGCTGCTGTTTTGTTAGCTGCAGTTATTTCAGACAGGATGCCATGTAAATTTGCAAAATGTGTTGTAGCCCC
>JANHZU010002117.1:101338-111647 GCA_032468055.1 Acrochordus granulatus | reverse complement strand
AGTCGTTTAATTTCATACATATTAAAATTACATATTGTATAAGAGCTGATACAATAAATGCAAAAAAGAGAAGTAGAACAAAATAAAATATGATCAAACTTTCAGTATGAACAGGTCCACAGAGATATTTATCTTGAACAAGATGAAATTGATACCAACTATATAAAAACCAAAGAAGAACTGAAGATTGGATAAATACACTTTGCTGAAATAACCTGTGTCTGAATGGCTTTTCCTAAGGAAACAGACCTCCCTTCTAAATTCTCAAGTGGAATATAACTGGCATAGATTAGAATCCAGCTGCACAAGCAATATCACAACTCACACTTTGGCTTAGCAATGAAGACAGAAGCCTTAGGCATATTTAAGACCAGTGATATACTGCAGGAAGACTGCAGGCTCAGCCATCAACTGTTCAATGTATGGCAGGTTTTGGAAATGGACGTGTTTAAACAAGCTGTCAACACAGAGTGACTATTAACATAAAAAATTTCTGGTAAATTTTATTATATCTCTTATAAATCCACAGAACCTACTTAGCTAGAATGTTCAATGATTGTATAAAGGTCTGAAGTCACTGACATCAGCAAGAATTTTTTTTAATGAGCTGAAATTAAGGATAGAGAAGGCACATAGATCTTGACATCCTATTTTTGTTGGTGCTGCACTTTCCCACTTCCCCCCCAAATACTGGCATCTAAACTTTCACAAGACTTAGACCAAAAACATGATCTGAAAACCAGATTTTCTGCCACTGCAGATTTAAGCTGATAAAGCTTATACTGTATATATTCATATATAACAGCATACAATGCTATTATGCCAACCAGAAGTTTTATATTATCTGGAGTCTGATGCCTTTTCATTAAAACAGAGTGCATAGGAATGTATCATTCCAGTTAATATCTTGTCAGCCTAGCTGCTGAAATCTTAGCATCAACATTTAAGACATACTAGATACCTGCTGGATGAGATCCTTATCAGACTTCAAAATTATAGTAATAAAAATCTGTATAATATGAAGCTGTCAGAGCTTTACTTTCATAACATGACTGAAATAACTTCAGAAGTATAAAAATTACTTTCTTGTTTAATTTTTTTATACCCGCTGATCCAGGGACCTTTCCAGATTTCATCTTATCAACAGCATCATAGATGTGCTGTAATGTTGAGGATGTAGCCAGCTCTTTTTATAGAATTCAACACATTGACATTTTGTTTGTTTTAAAAATATATTCTGTGTACAAGTCATATAATACAAGTTTTCTATTTTGTGATTCAAACAAGCTTTTTGATCTAGAAGCAGAAGCTATTAATTTATTACAAATACAGGCATAAACAACTTACTACAAATAAATACTTTAAATGTATCTCAAACTATCCCTATATTATTTGAGCCTCTATTGATCTGAAAAAAATAAATATTTCTTTTGTTGTTCCACAAAAAAGTATTAAAATGCAAGTAATCCTCATTTACTAACTGAAATTGAACTAGTAACTTTATCATTAAGCAATGTGGTTGTAATGTGAAACATTGTGACCACACCCAATTTACATCAGTTCTAGTTGCAGTCATAAAGCAAATCTCTCATGGTTGTTAAGCGTGATGTCAAGTAACATACCCTTGCAATTTCCAGCTAGCTTCCCCACTGACGTTGCTTGTTGTAAGTTGGCCTGTGAAGATTGCAAATAGTGATTATGTGCCTGCAGGATGCTGGGACATTGTAAACGCATGCTGGTTGCCAAACACTTGAATCATGCTCATGTGACTGCAAGGACACTGCAACAGCCACAAATTTGAGGACCAGTTGCAAGTCGTCTTATTTAGTACCATCATAAACTCAAATAAATGCTGAATGAATGGTCAGTAAGCAAGGATTATCTGTACTATATGCTACTGACTGGAATATATTTATCCAAAGTCCATAATATTACTACTGGTATGTGATTAGAAATTCAAAGCAAACCAACATTACATATTTTAACTATACTGTCAAAAATATTAAGAAATAATCCAACATTAATATGTCCAGAAGTGGTGATGAAAAAATAGGCAAGTGTAACCCGTTGGAGTTTAGTGAACATTCATATGTTCACTAATTTAAATTTCTGGATGAATGTACACAGAACATTAGGATTTGGGGGAGGCTCATTTTCTCTTTTGAAATTTTATTCTAGTCCTAAACTAAAAAGATAGTATAGCAACTATCGTCCACTTCACCTGCATAAAGAGATTAACAAAATAACTAATATATCAGATTTATCTTTGTCTGGACCATTAACATTTATCCATATCATCTGAAAATGTCCTCATTTCACCACTAAAATTATATAGTGACCTCTAAAATACTTTGTTCAATGATAAAACTTGAAGGTGTTTATAATTTCCAGATTTTGAATTTCCACTTATCAGTTCAATACAATTTTTTTCTTATTTGGAAGAATGTATTTCTTGTAAGCAAACAAATGACATAATTTCAATTAATAAATAAACATCTGCCTTCCTTCAGATACAGGTAGTCTTTGAATTACGATCATAAGCGAGCCTGTCCATCACTGTTGGAACTCATGGTCATAGATCCAATTTTATGACTTTTTTGCAGCAGTCGTTAAGTGACCACCAGTCATTAAAGCAAATCAATGGTTTGCTATGGGCCAGTTTTGGGTAAAACTGTTGTAAAACTGGGTCATGTGTGGTACACTTCAAGTGGTCATAAATGTGGCCCTAATGCCAAGCACTCAAACTGTGGTCACGTGCCCAGGGGGGACTGGCTGTCAGAACTTCAAATGGTTGCTAAGTGTGGTAGAGTTTAGTCCAGAGTTACAGGAGGGAGGTGAGCTTTCCCAGACGACAAAGTGGCAGCATGGCTTGGAATGTCCGCAGTGCAGGAAGAGAGCAATTCACAGAGTTTATAATCACTGTAGATAACTGCTTTAGTCTGGCAAGATTCTGTTTGTAGGCAAATCATCAAGAGCCATTCAGAAGTAACTCCTGTCGTTCTTGTTTCTTTGAGCCTCACAGTAATCTTGTGCACAAAGGCCTCCGCCAGCTAGGTCAGAGGCACACAGGCCTCCTACCTCCTCCGCCTCCCGGAAGTCCTCCGTTGCCTGACATTTTGTATTAAGGAATCCCAGAATTCATCATGAAGCTTGCAATCGGTTGAAGCTGTTTTTTGTTGTTGTTGTTTTAGGTTCCTGCACTTAAGTCTTCAAAGAACTGGCCCTGCAGCTCCTTGAATTTGAAATCCATATTGTTTTAGAACACATAAAGTTATTTCCTTCAGTCGGAAAATATAAGATTATCCTGTCTCTAGATGATCTGCTGTTTGACTGGCTTTCTCTATACAACCAGAGTTTTTTAAACATCCTTTTTCAAAATTTTATTCCAAGGGAGAATAATGTCAAGCCCCACAGTAGAATAATTTGTACAATGTTGCCTTACTGTTTCAGTTCTGGAAACCTGTAAGACACATGTTGAATGGCATCTAATTTGAGCAAAATCCTTTAATTTCAACTTTGCTTAGCTTGGTATAGTTGCATTTGTGGTGGCTGACAATTCATCAAGTTTTGATTACCATCTTACTTTTATGTGTAAAAATAAGCTCCCAATAGCTTTCCTCTCACATCATATTTCCTTATATTCTATTATAACCAAATGCTACATAACTAGAAGAAACGCGATCCAGCAGTTTTTCTCCGCATTCAACTCTTTTGGTTGTTTCTGACTTGCAGAGTGTTTCTGTTTCCACTCAACTTCCCTTTAACCTTTTCACTGGCCTCTGGACAGTCCTCTTTCAGAAATTTGCTGATCTTTTTTCTTTGATCCTTTACCTCCCTCATCACAAGCTGCCAGTTCAGCCAACAATCAGCTCCAGATCTTTTTCCAGAAAGGTGTCTCAAAGTGGAAGTCCTAATTGTGCTGAGTTTCATTCCCTTCAACCATAAAATAGCTTACCTATTCGCTGCATCTATTAAGATAACTCAGCAAGCCAGGCTTTTGGCTTAGTCAGATCCCTGGATCTTCCTGCATGCCAGAGAGAATTAATGAGTTGTCACTTGTATGGTAAATGTAGCTTATCATGTCATTGTACTAGGTACAATGGCTTTTTCCATCTGGAACTGCTAGAGAAAGATGCTATAAACAAACAAAAACCATCTGTGTCCCTAAGATTAGTTCTATCTGACCAGTAGTCAGATAGAACTAACTGCATGCTTCATGCGTACGTGCTAAATGATTTGTTCAGTTTTAGTTCAATGTGTTTATGGGAACCCACCACTGTTATATGAGGCCTATGGTTTATAGCTCTTCATTATGGGTGGACTCAGCTTGCATTTCCTCATTAAGCAAGTCATTGAGTTCAGCTGCTTGCCCTGAGGAATTTTTCTCTTCCCAATTATGGCAGAATATGATTTCCCAGTAGTGGTGTATGGTTGTGAGAGTTGGACCATAAGGAAGGCTAAGCTTTAAAGAATTGTATGTTTGAGTTGTGGTGCTGGAAAAGCCTCTTGAGAGTCCCTTGGACTCCAAGGAGATCAGACCAGTCAATCCTATAGGAAATCAACCTTGATTGCTCATTGAAGGGACAGATACTGAAGCTGAAACTCAAATACAGTGGTACCTCACAAGACGAGTAACTCACAAGACGAGTAACTCGCAGGACGAGCAAAAAATTAATCAAAATTATTCCACTAGATGAGCCGCAACTCACGAGATGAGGAAACTTTGTGCCAAACCTTGCGCGTCATCAATAAGCCCTCTCTGTATTTCCCATTCAGGCAACTCCGTGCGAGAGTTCTGCAGACACAGCAAGTGCGTGTGCGCATTCTGCTGACTCTCCTCTTGCGCAGTTTACTCCATTCCCATATGGGCGGCAGCACACGCATGTGCGTTCTGCCTATGCTGCCGCATGGTGGTATGTCGACGTTCCTGATTGCAATGAGCATCACACGATATGCTCACGTGGGAAATCTCGCAACGGAGCTCTCCTCTCTCGCTGTGTAAACAGTATAAATTAAGTGAAAGGCATTCCAGAGAGAGAACTCCGGAGACTCCCAATTCAATGTCCAGGAAGTCCCCTCCCCCTCTTCTCCTTCGCACCGGGATATTCTTAAAGCCGCGTGTGCGCCAAATAAAGCAAAAATCCCCCCCTCGTTGCTTTTCCCCTCATAGTACAGAGGGAAGAAGCACTTTCAAATCGCCCACGACGCCTGGAAAAGCTGAGAGAGAAAAGGCCCTTTTAAAGTGATGGCATCCTCCGAGCTAGCAAGCAGCAGCCGAGGCCAGAAGTTGCCTCGAAGCAGATCTATAAGTGCTGGTTTGTATGCTCTATTTCTGCTTTATATCATGTGTTAATCATGGTTCCTTGTTTCAGATGTTAGGGACAATCATTTCTACCTCAAATTCTATAGAAACTGATTTTTTGGTGAATATTTTTGGGGACGTGGAACAGATTATCTGACTTTCCATTGTTTCCTATGGGAAACTGCGTTTACGAGCATTTCGCGCTAAGAGTGTTCTTCCGGAACGGATTAATCTCGTCTTGTGAGGCACCACTGTAATTACTTTTTGACTTTGTCTTTTTCAACACAACATTAGCATATCTCAATTCTTAATATTTCCAATCAAGCTTGACCCCCATTCTGCCGTAAAAAAACCCATAACCCTTGGCCCTTTTCGGCAGATATATGAATCTAGGAATATAGCTATTTCTAAGGGATACCTATTTGCACCAGCCACCTCTAAACTCACCACCAACTATTTCCACCCTGTTTCTAACATAGAGGTTTGAACAGGAACATTTGAAGTAGTAGTGCTTTCAATGTAAGTTCATTTGAACTCTCACTTGATTACATTAAGGATTTATATGTTCAGTAAATTAAGGACAAATTTCTCCCAGACCTTTCTGCTCAGCATGAAAATTGGTGAAACACATCAAGGAGAAAAGCAGAACTGAAGCCCACCCCTGTGTCCTGTTTGGATTCATGACTTGATGCAGACAGAAAAAAATAAAGCTGAATGAGGCTCCAGCTCATATGTTCCATTGTGTCTCTCCTTTACATTTAAAGAGACACAACATATATTAAATCTTTGGCATTTCCAGTTAGAAGGATCAGTTAGTAGGTGCTTTGAAAATCATTGCTAAGATCTTGCCCTTTCAACCTATTCTATGTATCTGATCTACTTTGGATCTAGTAAATAATAAAATTCTAACTGAAATAGAAGCTCTATGAATTCCATGGCGACATGTTCCCAAGATGTTTAACTTTCTGAGAAGAACAAGATAGCATCTCCTCCTTTTTCTTGCCCCAAAGTTTGTTGGACAGGTAATAGAAAATAGTTTTTTTGTTCCTGTTGGTGGCAAAGTATTCTGGATTGCATATACATACCCAGTTTGTCTTAAAAGATGCAAGCATAGGCACTCATAAGAAAGCACAATGATGTCAAACTGACTTGTGCACCATGATGCCATTACACAAATATTGCAGTACAGTACTTGTGACCCAGTTACACAAGTCATATCATGTACGATGCACATATCATTTGTGTCATGCCCCAGGCCAAGAGTGCACAAGCACATAAGAGGAGCGGTTGCAAGTTTTACTGTGCTCTTTTAAAACTGACATCCAAGCACCAGGGGACGGTGAGTGCAGCGCGCGCGCACAAACAGGAAAGAAGTTCAAAAAGTCAAGCAAACTTGCCTTATTCAAGTCTCAGAGTTTCCAAATCAGAACGTTGCTGGGCTTGGGGCAGTACATAAATGTAATACATAATAGAAGCCTAACCAAGCAGGCTACAGAGTAATCGGAGTAAGGGTAAAGACTCAAAGGCTCACCAAAGGTTCATCTGCTGGTCTGGGATTCAAAGTCCTGGAATTTAAAAATTCAGACTAGTTGTTTCCAAAGGAGAAGCTTGACCTTACAGCTCTAGTTAAGGGGAACCAGCGCCAGAGTTGCTTGTTCGGAAAGGCGCAGCTCCTTTCTCGTGAGGAGCCGTGAGAGAAGCTCTTCTCCACGCAGTGGCTCTTGGAAGGAAGCAGCTCAGAGGCCTCTTCTTCTTCCAGACCCTGCAGGTCCTCATCGGGTAACTTCTTACCTAACCTTGAACTCATCATGACAAGTTGCTCCCATGAACCGATGGCCTATGGAAGCAGGACAGACCACATGCCACCCAGAACTTTTCTCCTACACAGGCTGCTGGTTCACTTTTCTTATTGGTTGCGCATCCCTCTTTGTGCTCTACAATATCTTGGACCTCTGATACAGTGGCAGGTTAATGACTATACAGGCAGCCCTCGTTTGCCACTGCCTCATTTAGTGACCATTCACAGTTACAGCAGTAACGAAAAAGTCGCTTTGCCACCGGTCTTCTCATTTAAGGCCTTTGCAGGTTTTTTAGCAAAGGAAAACTGAAACAAGATCATAAGCAGAGTCACCGTTTCATTTAAGGACCACTTCACTGAACATCCACGTTGCCAGTCCCCACTGGGATTCCTAAATGAGGATTATCCGTACTTTTTGAAAATGATATTTTCTGCTGCACAATAAATGTTAATATTAGTCAGTGAGGTGATCTGAGGAACAGGTAGCGTCGTCAGATTATTTTCTCTGTAGGAAAAGCTCCTGTTTTGTGGGTAAGGAGAGGAGTTCGCTGATGTTTACCTGCCGGTTTTTATTTCCTTTCTTTCCCAGCTGAAAAACTGCAGAAAGCTCCATCCTCGGATGACTGGCTGCCAAATTTTGATTGCACAATCTCATAGAGAGTTGTGTACCAGAACAAGTGTTTGGGCCGTTTAACGTCCAAAGGCTGTTAAATGCAAAATAAACTTTGTCCTTAAGCAAAAGGAACACGGAAGAAAAGAGGGCAGCAATACCTTTCAGCTTTGTGAATCAAAAGCCGGATCTGAGTAACATATTCTCCCTTTGAATAATTCCAGAAGAAAAAATAATTTATCAGCCAAGGAACAATGATCTTCACCTCTTATAATAGTAAGGAAGTCAAAGGATTTTTTTAAATCTAGAAGAGCTATATACAGCAGGTACATCTAAAAATGGAATTCAGCATTGAGGAATCTCTTTGAAAGATGGTTATTAGGGAATTTTTGCGATGGATGGGACAGTGAAGATTCAGTATTGTGTTTAATTCAGAAGCATTACCACCTTGGGGGAAATGGGTCATTTCTTTATTAATTCCTTCACAAGAACGTCATTCTTTATTATTTCATGCAAGAAAAGGAACATTCAGTTTAGCGCATTTTGAAATCTGAACCCTCTGAAAGGAGAAAGGCATATAGCTTGTCTGCTATGGAAAACCTCTGTATTATGTTTCTAGGTTATTACTTTTGGCAGGTTATTTTTTCTACATAAAATGTGCAGGCACGCTGCGATATCAAGCCAATTGTGCTTAGTCCGACCACCTGGCATTCCACTGGTTGGATTCTGAGTCCCTAAGAAAGAACATCAAGTTATGCATTCAGCAACGATGCGAAATATACCTGTGATATCTTTAGCTCCTCTCTCTCTGTCCCTTGAGAGAGCAAAAGTTAAAGCTCTTAGCACTGATTGGCCGGAAATAGCTAACGCTGAAAATGGGCACATGTTTAAGATGATTCAATCTTTAATGCGTGTGATTATTATCTCTATTCACAACTATCTTTCTGCTCTAGTAAAGAAGAGTACAGAAACGTGTAGGTTTTTTTTAGAATAAGTTATACCTAGACAATTTAGGCATTGTTGTATTGAAAGAACATTAAGCAGAAAACTACATTTATAGCTGAGTAGCACATTTCTGAAATGCTTATTTCAACAAGATACTGGAATTTAGTCTGCAATCGTTAGCCTTAGCAAACAAGTAAACATGATAGGAGCTGCACTCCAAATAAAGATTCAAAAACAAATGCCGCATCTTTTGTAACAATCACGACAAACAAAATGGATTGACTTCTTTTAGTTAACTTTCCCCTATTTTAATGAATAGCAAAATCTGTCATGCTTTATGGCTGCAGAATAGATTGCAAGGGTGTAAACATTGCCAAGAAATTCCACTTTTACACCAGTGAATTGTTTCCCATTCATGACATTAGAAATAGCTAACTTGCTGAAAATGGGCAATTTGGAACCAATGGGACTATCAGACAAAAATAATACAATCCTTCTCATTGTAAAATCTAATACCGAGAAAAATAAAGGTATCTCATAGGAATTGCCAGGCATCAAAAAATAAAATAATTCAACAATGGAACAGCAATTAAAAAAAATAAAACAAAATAGGCAAGCTCACACTTTCAAGTTCTCTTTTTTATCCGCATGACCCCATTTGGTTATTGTTCAAAAAAAAGCACGTATCAAAAATAAAGTAGATGCAGAAGTAAAATATCTTGTAAGTGTATATCCTGAGCTTTAAGGACCATACAGCAAAATATCTTTCCATACTTAAAATGATCAAGTATTTTTTAATTATATGCTGTGTTAGAAAAACATTTTTACTTTACAAAGGCTTTTATATAGTATTTTGAAAATTTTCTTAATTATAATTCACTAAGGGAAACTACTTTGCATTTACCTAAATAATTACTTTGTCTTTTCCAGGTTTCTGACTAGTATGACCTATTCTCTTCCATTTACATTAATGGCTGCTTGGACTCTTTTCATTGCAGCTTTTGTGAAAAAGCTTGTTCAAGAAAAAGACCTGAGACTTTATGAGGTAGGCTGAAGTTTTGAATGCTTGTCAGATCTTGCATCTTTATTTGCATATTATCCCTACATAATTGGGCTGCCTGAATGCAGAAGGGATTCAGCCATAGTTTTTCCATCTTGGATAATAAAATCCAATTTTCTTTCCAAATGATACAAGAAAATTCACTGGGAATTGCTATCAGAGGCATGGTGTGGAGTAGATAATGTCCTGAGCACATTAAATACCTTATTGCTTAGCTAGGCTGCTCATAAGGTTTCAAATCGGGGGATAATAGACTTTACTCCTCTGCCAATGCGGAGAGACACACTGTGAACCGTGCGTTGCCAATTGATCTCTAGGACACTTGGCCTTTAATTTTAAATGCTTTTTTGGTACTGGATACACATTTAACACATATCTTATTTGCAGTGTGTGCTTCATTTATTACTTAGGTTGTAGATTGCTCCAATCATAGTAAAGTCGGAGCACTATTGTTCAGTCACGCAGTCATGTCTGACTCTTCGCGACCCCATGGACTGCATTACACCAGGCCCCCCTCTCTTGCACTACCTCCCGGAGTCTTCCCAAGCTCACACCCATCACACTGACTATGCTATCCATCCATCTCATCCTCTG
>JANHZU010002117.1:61564-73795 GCA_032468055.1 Acrochordus granulatus | reverse complement strand
GAAGGTGAAATCTGCCACTGCTTCCATTTCTTCCCCTTCTACTTGTCAGGAAGTGATGGGACCGGTTGCCATGATCTAAGTTTTTTTAATGTTGAGTTTCAAGCCATCTTTTGCACTCTCCTCTTTCACCCTCATCAAAAGGCTCTTTAATTTCTCTTCACTTTCTGCCATTAGAGTAGTATCATCTGAGGTTGTTGATATTCCTCCCGGCAATCTTAATTCCAACTGGAACCTACTCCTTTACCAATTTTGAACCAATCTTTTGTTCTATGTCTAGTTCTGTCTGTTGCTTCTTGGCCTGCATAAAGAGACAGGTAAGGTGATTTGGAAATCCAATCTCTTTTAGTATTTGCCACAGTTTGTTGTGATTCACACAATCAAAGGCTTTAGTGTAGTCAATGAAGCAGAAGAAGATATTTTTTCTGGAACTCCCTTGATTTCTCCATGATCCAGTGAATGTTAGCAATTTAAAGGTTCCATCAAAGAAAATTTGCATATCAGAAAAGCTCTTAACAATTGTGGCTATCCAAATTGGTCTTTTGTCAAAGCCACTTATAGATTTAACATTTCCTCACCTGCTTCTAAAGAAGATGTTAACAGAAGCAGCAATGTGAGCATTCCATATGTTGCTGGAGTATCAGAGAAACTCAGGAGAATGTTCAATATGCATAACATTCAGGTTCAATTCAAACCAAGGAATATACTTAAAGAGAAATTAGTACATCCTAAAGACAAGACTTCCAAACACAAACAGACAGATGTCATTTTTGCAAAAACACACACACAAACACAGTATATTCCAATTGGCTGATGAATTCCACTTACAAACAATTACCAGGTGGTTGGATGCTACTGGCTTCAAGATGTTGATCTGTTTGCAATAAGACTATCTTCAGTCACAATTTGGTATTGGATGAGACAGCATGTCTAGCAAATATTAATGAGATCTGGCTGGGCAAATGTAACTATGTCAGCTTATCAGAAGCCTGCCCAGCCATTTATTAAAACTTTCAGCATCCTTGATGCCAACAAGTAGACAAGATGCTGCTTTGATTGGGAAAGATATCTTACTTGTCAAAAGTTATTACTGTTGAAATATCAGGATGTGAACATCTATGTGATAGATAGGACTGGTTTACTAGTAGAATTTCTATCCAAACTTTGGTTTCTGGGCCGACAGTGGAGAACCATCACTTTTTGGTCCTATTGGGCTTCAATCTGCTTGCCCCGGGGGTTTGCTCCAGTAAAGATCATATGTTCATAGTTTTGATGGCAACTATGAGCTTGTCTCAAATAATCACAGGCCTGACACATGTAGGCAGTCTTCCTTTAGATCTTGTTTTTGTCTCTCAGCAACTGTTGAGGACTTCCATCACCCAATTGCCTTAGATCATGCCATAATTCAGTATGATTAGTAGCCATCCATGCCATCTACAGGACTCCAAAATCTCTTCTAATAGTCCAGCCTATAGCCCTAATGGACCTCACTGGTTTTCAAACGCACTTGGAGACTTTTCCAGTTCTCTGGCAAGCAGTTGTATTCTGTGTTTGGGGAACTAGTAGCAAGTGAGGGCAAACCAGGCATGGGGAACGTGTCTATGTTTTGGCCTACACAATGGCAATAAGAGAGGCTTAATGTGCTTGTTTCTCCTTCCTAACTGCATCAGTAATGCCTGAGTTCAAGACCCAGGCACTGTGTGATGGGGTGAGCTCCCGTTATTTGCCCCAGCTATGCCAACCTAGCAGAAAGCATACAAAATGCAGGTACATAAATAAGTACCATCTTTAGCAGGAAGGTAACAGCATTCTGTGCACCTTAGTATGTAGTCATGCCAGCCACATGACTATGGAAGCATCTTCAGACAATATTGGTTCTTTGGCTATGAAATGAAGATAAACACCACTCTCTAGAGTCAGACCTGACTGAAAGGGGAAACCTTCGCCTTTACCTTTTTTTTTAAGATGGAAGGGAGATATAGAACAATCAGGCATCCAAAACTTATGTCAGCCCCTTCATGTACAGCAAACTAGAAAAATCAATGCCACAGGAAAACTAAATCACACTTTATTGATATAGGCTATAGTAATAAATTCCCTCTGACAGTCCAGTGGTTATTTATTTATTTATACGCATATTTCTATGCTGCCAATTTCCGAAGACTCTTGGCGGCTTACATAGGTTAGCAATCTATACATTTTTTGAATGTGTAAGCTAATCCCATCCCCCCTGCTGGCCGGTGTGATGTTGCTTCCAGGCATCTCCGCATTTCTGCTCCGCCCCAGCAGGAGGGTGGGTCGCCTTCACCTCATCACTCATTCCACGCCGCTTTTCCCTCTCGTCGCTCACCTCAACCGACCCGCCGAAGCCGGCCAGCTCCCACCAAAGTGGTACTCGATTTTATCTACTCGCTAGTTGTAACGTGCTTTCGAACTGCTGGGTGGGCAGAAGCTGAGGCAAGTGACGGGAGCTCACCCCGTCATGCGGATCGAACCTGCCAGAATGCTGGCCTATTCAGGTCGGCATAACTGGCAGCACTAGTCCGCTGCGCCACCGCACCTCATGTGATGACACTATTTTATTGGAGATCTTGATTTTAAGTATATTTTCCTTAATTTCTACAAACTCTCTTTTTTCTCTTTTAAAAATTCTTTTATTATATTGTTATAAAACATACATAAACATTACAGTCAGTTCTTGAGTTACAATTGTATTTGGGACCAGAACTTCCAATTTTATGACTGTGTCACTTAGCAATGGCAATCCCTGAAGTCTCTCTACTGTCATTTTGCGAATCCTACTGGTCATCAGGTGAGGATTCACCATGATCTAAGCCAATCCCAGCTTTGTCCCTCCCAGCCCTGAGCCTTGGTAAAATAAGTTGTTGCCTCTGCCTTCTCTTCAACTCCCCACATCTCTCCCCATCTCTGCCCTTTTGGCCACCCTGCACAATGGCACTCCTCAGAGACAGCAGCACTGGGGCTAAAGTAGAGATTTGGGATCTTCAGCAGGCTCAGCCCCAGCATATTTGCATTTTCTTTTTTTCTAAGTTCCAGTAATGCCATATCGCCTCTGGCTTTTCTGCTGGGGTTCAATATGTGGTTGTTAACTTAAGCACCTGATTTTGCATATTCATTTCATTCTTCTTGCTGCCTTAACAAACAAACAAGTCTGCCTTAATAAACAAACAAGTAACATATCTAAGGTGTGTTGGCAATATATTCAGAATTTTTCTTCCAAATTTTCCATTTTTCTTTCTAAATATGAAGCAGTGCCAAACAATCAATACAAAGTGATTAACAGTATCTTTAAACAATTAAGTACAAATGCATATCTACATCAGTATGCAACTCAATGCAAGCTGAGGCCAAAATTAACACAAGATCTAAAAGTCTGTGACTGGTAACTAGTGTGAAATGAGATCTATAAAGATTGGGATTAAAATGGGAACAGTTTCTGGCAAACCTCAGAGGTTCTTATTTTGTCTGCAAATATCTCTATTTGAGGATGAGGACCTATTTACACTTGGAAATAAAATGCATCCATGAAAAAAAAGGGAACATGTTGTCCTGCTGGTGGATTCAGGGCAACGTATGTTATTCAAAATCTGTATATTGAAGTGGCTTGAAATATTTTGTTAGAATCTGCCTTCACTTCATTGTAATTAGAATTTATTTATTTAACAAATTTATATATTTACTTAGCAAATTGTTTGGCAAAGTTTTGAAAATCTAGCATACTTCTTCCTCTGCAAAATAAGAGAGACCAGTTTGCTTCTTCATAAAATTATCTTTTCCCATCTCTACAGATTTGACAACTTTTAGTTGAAAATTAGTCATCCCACTGAAGTCTGTGCACAAGAATAGGACCTACAACTTTTTTGAAATACGCAGGTCTGTTTCTTGCTCAAAAAACATGACAAAAAATATAATAAAATAGGATTTAAAAGGCAGATGTGCAACCTTGCAGGAACCTGGATCCATCTGTACTTCTTATCACCTGTAGAGTATTTTGGCATCAGCAATAATCAAAGGCCCATAATATTCATTAAATCAAAATGGAATTTTCTGCAAGCTGACTATAAACTTTTAATTTCTCATTTTTTCCTTTCCCCCTATTGAAATCCCAATAGACCTGTTCCAGAATCAACAAGAATAAACTAAACCCTGGCCTGGATCCTAAAACTTAGAACATGACACTATGGATTATGTTTTGGATTATGCTAAAAACAAAAGGCACTGAGATCCTTGAACATGAATAGTGTACTGATTCTTCGAATTATTGTTTCTATTTTAATAAATTATTACTTACATATCATTTCGATAATAAGAGGATTCAGAATAATCCCTTTCATGATAAAATGTGACAGTCTATGAGGAATGAATAAATACATCAGTAAACTAGACTATATTACTTTTCTCTAATATTTTCAAATATTTGGAGAAAGTGATATAAAACATACATGAAATCTTTTCTATTTATTTAATATATAGGCTGTCCATCTCACTATCCAAGTGATTCTTTGGATTCTTATTAGTTTAAGGGAGGCAAAATATAAAACCTGATCTATAAACAAAATAGAGTAAGCAAGTTACATGAGTTATATCAAATTTATAATTGATATGTGCTTCAACTCAAATGCTTATTCCAACAGATACAGCATTATATTTTATCTAAATATTAATTTAAAATTAAATATTGCATTTTGAGGTGAGACATATCTTGGCTGATCTGGAAAAGGCTAAGAAGCATCCTTGTGCAAGTGTGCAACTGTCCTCATATAATAGGTATTTATGTTCTGAATGCAGCAGTAAGTACAGAATTTAAAGTCTGTAGTTGATTTGTGATTTTTTTAATGTACTATTGCCTTATAAGAGTACATCTGTAAATATTCTTAAAATATGTTATGATTTTAATCTTATATTAAACCATTCACCAGTGACTTTTGTGTTGAAATACATTTGATTATAGGTGGAAGATATTTTATGGAATAAAGCATAGGGTTTTAATATTTGTATGATATTGTGTTATATACTATATCTTTACATACTGTTTAATAAACAGAACTTGACAGTGTTTCTTTTCCCCCTTAAATTCTAATGTCTGGCTTTTTTTATAATTTGGAATGGAGAATTTTTCATACTGTGATCTACACAAATTTTTCTAATAAAGATAAAAGATGAAGTTTGAATGAAATACGTGAATTTCAGAAAAAATATAGATAACACAAATGCCCTATTATTCAGTCTGGTTCATTTAAGGATGATAACAAAAAGTAGAAAATAAGGATACTATGTATAGAAAGCACTCACCTTATTCTTAGTGCAGATTCCACGAGCTATTTCATAATTAATATGGCTTTTAATCTTCAGCAGTTCTGGCCTATAAATTTCAATATTTGGTGATAAACCCAGATTTTCCAAAAAAACTATCTGACCCCAAAATATCACATTTTCTCCCATGTCTACATAATGAATACTGAGATCCAAATTGTGTTCGAATGATATGTATGGGCAAACTTCGTTCAATTTTGAAGCAACACTAAGCACTTCTAATTTCAATGGGTATACCTGGTGGCTTATATTTGTGCCATTGATTGTCAGCAAATACATATCTCCAGAAGGATTAAAATAAAAAATAAGATGTTTAAGATTATTTTCCCAAGAAGTAAGCTTTACAACATCTGTCATTTCAAATTTGAAGAAAAACAGAGCATTATTTTTCAGCTTTATTATGACATTTCCATTGTACTCTGGAAAAGAAAAAGAATACCATATTAACTAGATTTCTAGGAAAATAAAATTACTTCATATAAAGTTTTAAACATCTTGATACTATAATTTCAAACATAGAGTAGAATATACTCTATATTCTGAATATATGGGAACTTAGTGTTCAGTAAACATGCATAATTTCAGTAAACATACATAATCTCTTTTAGTCTATCTATAGCTTTTAACTCCAAGTACATTTCATTATTATTCTTATCTCAATTTCCACTTTATTTTAAAAACCCATAGTAACATATTTAATTCTTCTGACTGTCATAACTGAGAGGCATAATAAGTTGACAAAAATCCCATTCATCACTTTATACAATAATTTTTTCAGTTAAGAGGCTCGTTTTGACTTTTCAGCTTCACCTTTAAGCATGTTACCACATTTATTTTTAGTATAAAGGTAATTATTTAATTAGGTTATATCATCAGAATATAACTCTCTTGAATGCCAGATGGCCACATACATTTGGCTGTCCAAAGCCAAACACAAATAGTGTCCCTCTACCCTGACAAAAGTCTGACATCATTCCAGAATAAAGGCTTTTGTCCTGTCTTGCTTTATTATGCTGCCTAAACTACATCACTTTACTTTGCTAACTGAAGGGCCAGTTTTAGCATCCCTAGTGAATTCAAATTTCATAGATTATTGTGACTCTTCTTCCCTTCTATAATACTTCTGAAACACTGCAAATTATGGAAGCCAAATGTTGAATAGTGGCTTACATTCTTCCTCACCTAGCCAGTTTTATTCATGCCTGATCTCCTCACTCTTCCAGGACCAAGCCCCGAACAGTTCCCCTCTTGGTTCCTCTACTCATCATACAACTATAGAAGTCCCCATGCACTCATTTTCACTTCCTCAGCCCTCTTCTCATTAGGGCCATATAACTATCTTATTTACTACGTTCTTCAAACAGTTTCTTCTAACATTTCATGTTTGGCACAATTTAGATTTTTGTTATTAAATATTAAATCTCTAAAATGTTTGAGACTTAGCTATTTAGAGAGCGATCAGCTCCTTTTTAAATTTGGATTAAAACAAAGTATACTTAACCCATAATAATTTGATGAATTTTAGATGTTTCAGATGCTGCTGAAAATTTATTTTTTGTACCAGATAACTGAAGATAACCATATTGTCTATGTTCTTTGTAAGTATAAAAAACTGTATCATCATCCCATAATATCATGGAAGCTCTGGCTGAAAGCATGGTTTCCATATGTATGGCACCAACAGTGGGTAAACCTAGGGTAAAGTCTCTCAAGATCCATTCAGCAGTATATTCTTTATAGCTAGCCAAGTATAATGTCTTTTTGCTTATGCAGCCAGTGCATTCTAGCAATATGGCAATTGTAGCAGGAAGTGAGTCGTAGCAAGCAGATACTATTGATAAACTAACAGTTCTTTGTAATTTTAGTTGTTCTTTTAATAGACTCGTATCTGTCAATGGATGATACTTATCCTCAGAATATCCAAGAAAAATTTCATCTTCTGTCCATATAATTATTTCACTTAATTTTCTCTCCTGAAGGGAAAAAGAATGAAAATGATTTTCCAAACTGTACAAAATAATAAAATATTACAATGTGTTATAAAATATTCATTAAATGTAACATATTTGTTCATTTTTAATATATTAAAATTAATATATTTGCAGCTTTTTCAAGGAAAGTCAAAGCAGAGAAAAACATTTTGTACTTACATACAAGAGCTATTCTTCTAGCAGTCAATAATGTTTTTCTGATGTGACAAATATGAAATTATAGTATACTGACACTTGGAACTGATAAGGATACAGGGTTCAATGATGCCTAACTCAAGTTTGCATGGCAAATTGCTAATCTAATAAGAAAATACATCTGCTAATTGAGAAAATATAACCAGATTACCTTAATTATTGTGTTCTCTAAGGAAGATGAGACCTATTCCACAGGTTCAACCATACTGGACAGACCTCATCAGAGGAGCCAGATAAAGAGTGTCTCCCTTCCATAAAAAATATGGTGAGACATAATTTACAGAAAACCATACTGGCTTGATCATCACCCGGGTCAACAAGGATTGCACAAGATTTTGGAATTCCTGGAGGTACAGGACTCTGGAGAAGGAAATGGCAACCCACTCCAGCATCCTTGTCAAGAAAACACCATGGACAATAACAAAAGGCTAAAAGATATGATGCTGAAAGGTGAGCCACTCAGATTGGAAAGTGTCCAATATGCTACTGGGGAAGAGCGGAGGGCACTTAAAAGTAGCTCCAGAAAGAGAGAAGTGGCTGGCCCAAAGCAGAAAGGATGATCAGCTGTGGATGTGTCTGGGGGTGAAAAAAAAGTCCAATGCTATAAAGAATAATATTGCATTGGAATCTGGAATGTAAGATCTATGAATTGAGGTAAGCTGGATGTGGTCAAACATGAGATGGCAAAATTGAACATCAACATCTTGGGAATCAGTGAACTAAAATGGACAGGAATGGGGGATTTTAATTCAGATGACCACTACAAGAATCCCTTAGAAGAAATGGAGTAGTCATCATAGTCAATTAAAGAATGAGAAGAGCAGTACTGGGGTACAATCTCCAAAATGACAGAATGATCTTGTTTTGAATCCAAGGCAAACTTCACAGTAATCCAAGTCTATGCCCCAACCACTGATGCTAAAGAAGCTGAAATTCTATAAAGGCCTACAACACCTTCTAGAACTTACACCAAAAAAGATGTCCTTTTTATCATATGTGATTGCAATGTTAAAGTAGGAAGTCAAAAGATAACCAGAATAGCAAGTAGGTTTGACCTTGGAGTACAAAGTGAAGCAGTGCAAAGGCTAACAGAATTTTGTCAAGAGAATATGCTGGTCATAACAAATACACTTTTCTAACAACCCATGATGTGACTCTACACATGGGCATTGCCAGATGGTCAACACCAAAATCAGATTTATTATATTCTTTGCAGCCAAAGATGGAGAAGCTCTAGACAGGTCAGAGCTGTCAGTAAAGACAAGACCTGGAGCTGACTGTGGCTTAGGTCATGAGCTTCTGAAGGAAAAATTTAGGCTTAAATTGAAGAAAACCACTAGGCCATTCAGGTATGACCTCAATGTTATCCCTATGAATATACAATGGAGGTGAGGAATAGATTTAAGGGATTATATCTGGTAGACAGAGTGCCTGAAGAACTATAGATAGTGGTACAATTGCACTCATTTCACATGCTTGCAAGGTTATGCTCAAAATACTGCAAGCTAGGATTCAGCAGTATGTGAACCATGAACTACTAGAAGTACAAGATGGATTTTGAAGAGGCAGAGGAACTAGAGATCAAATTGCCAACATTCTCTGGTATGATCCAGAAAGGGAATTCCACAAAAACATCGACTTCTGCTTCATTGACAACACTAAAGCCTTTGACTGACTATGCTAAAGGCTTTGTTTGATCACAACAAATTGTGGCAATTCTTAAAGAGACAAGAGTACTAGATCATGTTACCTGTCTCCTAAGAAACCTGTATACGGGTCAAGAAGCAACAGTTAGAATCAGACTTGGACCAATGGATGAGGGTGAAAGAGGAGAGTGCAAAAGCTGGCTTGAAACTCAATATTAAAAAAACAAAGATCATGGCATCCAGTCCCATCACTTCCTAGCAAACAAAAGGGGAAGCAATGGAAGCAGTGACAGATTTTATCTTTTTGGCCTCCAGGATTACTGCAGACAGTGACTGAAGCCATGAAATTAAAAGACACTTGCTCCTTGGGAGGAAAGCTATGGTAAACCTAGACAGCATATTAAAAAGCAGAGACATCACCTTGTCGACAAAGGTCAGTATTGTCAAAGCTATGGTTTTCCCAGTAGTAATGTATGGTTGTGAGAGCTGGACCATAAGGAAGGCTGAGTGCTGAAGAATTGATCATTTTGAATTGTGGTGCTGGAGAAGACTCTTGAGAGTCCCTTGGACTGGAAATCAACCTTGACTATTCATTGGAGGGACAGATACTGAAGCTCAAATACTTTGGCCGCCTAATGCAAACAGAGGACTCATTAGAGAAGACAGTGATGCTGGGAAAGATTGAAGGCAGAGAAGAGGATGGCAGAGGACGAAATGGTTAGATATCATTGCAAACACAATGGGCGTGGATTTGGGCAAACTCTGGGAGGCAGTGCAGGACAGGGGTTCCATGGGGTTGCGGCAAGTTGGACATGACTGAGCAACTGAACAACAACAATACACTTATCTTCAGTGTGCACCTCAGTGTAGCTATATAGATTATTCCATTGTAAAACTAGATCAAGCAATGAGAAATCCATATGTAAAAAAATCCATATGTAATAGCATATAAACTCTTAGACAAATTATACATTTTACAGTGACTTCATAGACTAAGAACCACAAATGTGAACCAAACAGACCATAAGAAGAAAAGCAGTTTCATATTAGCATAGTTGTAATAATGTAATTTTTTTATTCTGGCATCAGATAGTGGCCAACTTCATATTCAGATTTTAATCAAACTAAGATTTTAGTAGCAGCATAATTTTCCAAATATGAATTATCTGTTTTGAATCAATAGCTTAATTTAGTAACTTCAGTAAATGAATGATCTATGGCTATCTATCTATATTTTGTGCAGTAAATATAGGTACTAAAACAGATTCCCACACAAACACAAATATTTCAATATACAGTATTATTTTATTATTATTCACAGACCACCCAAATCTACATTACTGTACTCTGCGCAGTATACATAAGCACTTTCAATAGGTACAAAACGAATTCTCAAGTTGAATCCAAAAAACAATACTGAAATGACTTACTGTATTCCAGCTATTGATCAAAGCTAGGTTAAGTGCCTGAAAGTTAAGTCTACCATTCCTGACCAATAATTACGACTTCCACAATGAAAATCTTACAGGTTGCTCTTGTCAGAGAAATCTATTCAGTATCTTGTATATTTGTTCCAAGTAATGTGATGTAATAAATGTAGGAATGCTACATATTCAGCCCAATTTCATTTACTGGGTTATTCTAAACACTCAAAGAAATTCTAATCCATTGACCTAGATGTTATTTAAGTTGCTCCCAAATAAGTTCAAATGTATTGACTGAGAAAACTTCTAGGAAATTCTTATATCAAAATAAATCAAGTAATTAGCACACAACTTAAAACTCCAATCTGTATAAAAGTCATTATATTGTTATATCCTTGTACCATACATTCTGATTTATGCCCATATAGAGAGTAACTAAAAAGGATACCCAATACATATGCTAATGAAATAATACTGGGAATAGAACTTTCTGATAAAAAGTAGTAACTATTTATTTATTATATTTCTATGCTGCCAAAATCTGGAGACTCTCGGCAGCTAACAAAAACAACCCTTAAAAACATTGATTAAAAACATTAAAAAAAACCCATTAAAATAAAATAAAAAACCCGATGGATTAGAGAGGTGGGTTAAAAAATATTACATATATAAAAAAGGGGGGGAGGGTGGCTAGTGTTCAACCAGCCATCTCCAAGATGATGATGAGCCCCCCCTGGAGCTCCAGGCCATCTCGCAGAGCCAGGTCTTAAGGCCCTTCTGGAAGGCCATCAGGGAGGGGACAGCCCTCAACTTGCGGGGCAAGATGTTCCACAGGGCAGGAGCCACAGCAGAGAAGGCTCTTCTCCTAGACCCTGCCAGCCAAAATTCCTTAGCCGACAGGAACTGGAGAAGTATTCCTCTGCTGATTCTGATGGGCCGGGAACTCCCCATCAGGGTGACACGGTTCTTCAGTTAGCCTGGTCCCATGCCATGAAGGGCTTTAAAGATCAATGTTAACACCTTGAAGCAAACTGGTAACTAGTGCAGCTCGCAGAACAAAGGTGTTATGTGGGCCGATCTATTGGCCCCTAAAATCATCCGCGCAGCCATACTCTGTACCAGCTGCAATCTCCAGATACTCTTCAAGAGAAGCCCCATGTAGAGCACATTACAGTAGTCCAGAATAGAGATGACGAGGGCATGAGTGACCAAGTGAAGGGACTCCTGATCCAGGAAGGGACGTAACTGGTGCACAACACAAAGCTGTGCAAAGGCTCTCCCGGCCGTGCTTGCTACCTGCTCTTCAAGTAGGAGTCACAAATCCAGGAGAACCCCCAAATTACACACCAGGTCTATCCAGGGTAGTGCAATCCCATCAAGAGATAAAGATGGAAATGTCCTAGGACCAGGACCTCCCACCATCCAAAGCCACTCTGTCTTGCCAGGGTTCAACTGAAGTCTGTTGTTTCCCTCCAGCCCTGAACAGCCTCCAGGCACCAAGTCAGGGCCAGGACAGCATCCCTTGTGTCACCTGGGAAGGAGATGTAAATCTGAGTATCATCAGCACACTGATGATACCTCATCCCATGGTGACGGATGATCTCACCCAGCGGTTTCATGTAGATGTTAAAAAGGAGGGGAGAA
>JANHZU010002117.1:50173-61464 GCA_032468055.1 Acrochordus granulatus | reverse complement strand
ATATCTACTAAGTCTTCTCCAGATGTTTACTTCATACAGTATTTAAAGATTATTATAACGTATTATAGGACTAGGTAATTTTTTGCACCGACCTGCCTTTCTACTTAGTTTGCATGCTGGCTGTCACATCAGCACCCATTTTCTCTTCCTGGCCCAATAATTCACTTTGCAGAGGGCTCATAATAAAATATTTATAGCCAGAAAGGAAAGCAGGAGGGTTGTCATTGTCACAGCAGGTAGCTAAGTGAGTCAGTAGGTGGGACAAACATGAAGGTAAGGTACCCAAAGCAGGAAATCTCCATGCTTAACACAATGGTTCCTCTGTATGTATAATTCTATATATATACAGTGGTACCTTACAAGATGAGAAACTCACAAGACGAGAAAAAAAAGTAATAAAATTTATTCCACTAGACAAGCCGCAACTCACAAGACAAGCAACCTTTGCGTGATAACTTACGATCATTAGTCAGCATGCTCTGTATTTACCATTCAGGAAATGCCACGTGGCTTACCCCATTGCTGTATAGGCAGCAAGCGTGCGCGCGTTTTGCCGATGCTACCACGTGGCTTACTCCATTGCTGTACAGGCAGCAAGGGCGCACACATTTTGCTGATGCTACTGTGTGGCTTACTCCATTGCCATACATGTGGCAAGCACGCGCACACACAAAATAAAGCAGAAATTGTCCTTGTCCTTGCCCAAAATAAAGCAGAAATTTCCCTCGTCACTTCTCCCCTCATAGTACAGAAGCAAGAAACATTTCCAAACTGCCCACAAAAGATGCCCGGAAAGGCATTGCTGATGGAAAAGGCAGTTTTGCCGCAGCAGCGGCAACAGCAGATCCTCTGAGCCAGCAGGGGGTGCCAGACAGCAGCCGGCCTAGCAGCAGCCTTGAAGCAAATCCATGACTGCTGGCTATTCTATTTCTGCTTTATATTGTGTGTTAATCATTGATACTTGTTTCAGATGTTAGGGACAATTATTTCTATATCAAATTCCATTGAAAATGATTTTTTGGTGAATATTTTTGGGGGTGTGGAACGGATCGTCTGACTTTGCATTGTTTCCTCTGGGAAACCTCATTTCACTTTAAGAGCATTTCGCACTAAGAGCGTTCTTCTGGAACAAATTAGTCTCGTCTTGTGAGGCACCATTGTATTACAAAAAATGTTTCAAATCTGTAAAAATAAACTAACAAGTAAGAAATCTAGATAATCATGAGAACAATAATAAAGAGCACCCAGCTGATATTATTAAGGGTAAGGCTTCATTTTCAAATTCTAGTTCCTACTGCCAGTGTTCAAATGGGAAAAAGAGTCTCCCCAGCATAATCAAATTTCAATACCAATATCAAACACTAGAGCATTCAAGATCAATCCAGCACCTTCAGTGGAAAAACAAGGACAGCAATAAAAATGTTTACACAGACACACACAATTTTAAATCTGTCAGTACCATGGTGAGCACACTGGAATATTCTAATAGAAACAATATTGTAGATAAATATAAATAAATGTCAACAACTATATAAATGTCAACAGCTATATGCATTTTTTCCAGTATAAGGCAAAGCAGTTAAGCAGGTGAATTTATTACAAAATACACTGAGCCACTAACATTTAGGCACTGAGGAATTTCCCTGAACTGATTTTAGGAAAAGTATTTCCCCAAGAAAGAAAGCAACTTCCCATCATAACTATGTCATATAGACTAAATACCAATTTCTTTATTCTTATACAATCCATCACTTCATGTAATTCATGTAGTCCGTAAGAGCTATCAAAGGCTCACCTGGATCTGATGTCACAGATTAGTTGCATATTATGTGAAACACTTGTATCTTTATCTTAAGGATCAATAGAGCTTCCTTTATAATAAAATATAAAACATTTTATAAATACTCACAAATAAAAGATATTTGACCAAACACCAAGTTTTGGTCCGTATTCCAATAATCTTTCCAGATCGAAAATATTTCTCTCCAAATTTGATAACGTTGCCTACTCTTGCCTGATAAAGCATGTTTTCAATCAGAACGAAGACATTTGGAAAAACAATAGCTACTTCTTTGACTTTGTGAATCATGTCAGAGTCCACAAGGCCTGCAGGAAATTTTATTTCTACTGTATTTAAAAATCCATTGCTAGTATAGAAGATACCATCAACTGTCACTACCACAGCTGTTCTTGGATAACATGCAGCCCATGATATTATGGCTTCATTATCAGCTGGAAGAGTGACAGATACTCCAGTTTTTGAGCCTAATATATATATAGGCTGGGAAATAGTAAAAGGAGTATCAAGAACAAAACAATCCTTAAAAGTAACTACTTTGCCAAGGATGATTGCCATACTGTCATTCGTTTGGCTAGGTACTTCGAATAACCATATTCTGAAAACAAACAAAACATAATACAATTAGCACTTATATTTTTATAAAGAAAGTATTTGAATATATTTCTGTTCAAAATTATTTATTATTTTTAATAATGTTTCTCTTCAGTTACTCCCTAATTAAATGCTAATCATAAGTTCTAAAAAGCAAATTTGGCTAAAGAATTCTGTAAATATAATAAATTGGTCAAACAGCACTTTAATATTTCAATGTATATTTTTATTTCAATATCCACAAGCAAATCTCTACAAACCTTATATTCTATCAGTATGATAGCTGCAGGTATGAGGTACAGTATAAAAGTAAAGGTTTCTGCTGCCAGTCATGGCTGACTCTGGGAAGTGGTGCTTATCTTATCTCCTTTTCCTAGCGGACAAGCCAGCATTTGTCCAAATATGGTTCCATAGTCATGACTATACACTGTTGTCTTCCCACTGAGATCGTACCTATTTACGTGCAATTTTACATGCTTTTGAACTGCTAGGTTGGTAAGAGCTAGGCAGACAATATGAGCTCACCCTGTTATGCAGTAGCTCTCAGATCTTGAACTCAAGCCCAGTGTCTTAACCACTTGCGCCACAGTGTGCCCCTATGAAGTGTATGAGGTACAGTATATGTACTCCATGAGATATATATACTGGACCTCTTAGAGGTACAGTATACTGAGTTTATATTTCAGTAGCACAGTTCTTGTGCTTTCCTGTTTATAGGATGGTTACTGAGCACGAATTACATTTTGGAATCATTATCATCCTAATGCCTCACATATACATATAGGATTCCAGAGGAGCTCTTGTCCAAATTATCCAGAAATATATATTTGGAGAAATGCACTCCTTTACAGCCAAACATCGGTTAAATTCAAATTTGTTGTTGTTATTATGTAATGGTATAAACATATGTGCATCATCTTGACTGTTTTAGATACAGTGGATTTGTCCATTCCTTTAGGGTTAAAGTCCAGATACAAGGTTTGTGTATTGGATATGGCATCTGTTAAATGGATGTATATTAAATTTTTACTGTTATCAGTTCTCCATTCGCTTTTATAAAATTATAACAAAGGTGCACATCAGACAGATCAGCCAAGGAATTATTCTGCACAGGCTGCTACAATAGTGACTATGTTAGCAATACTAAAAGGACTAAAATAAAAAATGAATTCAACCATCACATAACTAACAGCCATTTTTTCAGGCTGCATAACAGAATGGAATCCAACAGTTAGTTCTCATTTAACAATCCCAGTTAGGCATGGCAACTCCATCACTAAGTGACATAGTTCTAAGCAAAATATCATATAAATGCACCAAACTTACAATGTCATTCCTGTGGTGGTCATTAAGTGAATCACCTGAAGTTGTTAAGTAAGATATCATATGACCATGACTTGCAATTTTACTATCAGCTACTTCATTGATTTTATTGGAAGCTGGCTGTGACGCATGCAAATGATGATCACATGACTGCAGGATGCTGCAACAGTCATAACTGCTTACTGTTTGCAAAGCACTTCAATTTCAAAAATGTGAGGGTAGGGACGTTGCATTGGGCATTAAAATGATTGTAAAATTGCTTTTTCAGTGCTGTTGTAACTTTGAACAGGGCAGTCATGAAACTACAACTAAAAATATCTATCGTTTGAAGTTGAACTGTGGAGTTCTAGATTCTCTTTGAGCTTGGTTGTTTGCTGGCAGATTTTTTGTCACTCAACTAAATTAACATCATCAATGCAAGACAGGTGTGGAGTGGAATCTATTGCCTCTGTTGGAAAACCAGCTATTTATATATTTTTCAATGGTCATCTAGCTTGCAGCCATTCCATCATAGTATTCATGGGAAGGTTGGTGGCCTGAGTTCAAGACCTGGTGTTGCCATGCAGTAGGGTGAGCTCCTGCTGTTCCACCTCAGCTGCTGCCCACCCAGCAGTTCAAAAGCATGCAAATATGAGTAGATGAATGGGTACCCCTTCTGGGGGAAGCTGGCTGGCATTGAGGGGAGCAGGAAGTCAGTGCTGGACTTGCCTGAGCTTGAGAGCAGAGCAGGAGCCATGGAGGAAGCCCCTGGATGCGAACACCACTGGTCAGCTCGGGGGGGGGTTAATGTTGAAAGGTTAAAAACGTTTAAAATATGTTAAAATCTTAAAAAAATGTTGTGAGCTGCCAAGAGTCTGTTAGGAATTTGGTGGCATATAAATAAATAAATAAAATAAATAACCACAGTAACTTTGAGAAGTGGGGAAAATAAGTTTTTTCTGTTCTTCCTCCCTTTTCCTAAATCTCTTATGCCTAAATCAATCCAAGCCTAAATCTCTAAATCAATCCAATCCAAGCCTAAATCTCTTATGCCTAAATCAAGATTCTAAAAAGAATCTTCACCACTGGGATGGACTCAAAACAAATCAACAATTGTTCTAGTGTGAGATAAAATTCTGCAAACCATTCCAGAGTCCCAGCAACCATTCATCCTAAATTCATAGGAGAAAAATCTCATCAGAGTTCTATTAGAAACTCTCCCTTCCCATGTAGAAAATGAAATCAAAGAGCAGAAGACCTGAGGTGGTGTTGTAGGGATGGGAACTTGCTTAGACTATGTGGATCAGCTCCAGAGCATCCTTTAAGATGGCCCAGAAGAGGTATCTAACCCAGAGCAAAAAAAAAGTCCTGGTAAAACAAACATGCTGGAGAGCAGATATTTGATCCAGAGACTATTAGCTTTTTTCTGGTTTGTCAGGAAGTACAAGATACAAGCCAAAAAGAAAGGGTGGTATCACATAATATGAAACTACTAGGGGAATTTAGAAGAACATTCTAGACTGGAGTTTAACATATTAAAGTACTGAAACTGTATCTATTTTAGAAATTGGTATGTTCAACATCTCAGTTGGGCTATTAGGAAAACTGTATCAAGACAGCATCCATTGGGGATAGTATCTGTTTGGGGAACTCTCAAGGAGAGGGGAGGATGGAATTCCATGGGCCTCAACTCTAATTGAAAAGCAAAGAGCCAAGGTTGAGCAGATGTGCATCCAGATTGGTAATCCTAATTCTCAGACATGCTGGGAAAGACTGAAGTCATTGCACACGTTATTTTGTGCAAGGTGCCCACTGACAGCACAAGACCACAGAAAAGGAGACTGAGGGGATGCTAAAAATGGGAACCATTAAATTATTCTAGAGTGATTTGATCTTACATATAATCCCTTACACATAAGTGTAGAGACTCATTTTCTGTGGATTGTCTTAAAGCCTCATATTCTCCGCACCAAGTACTTGAGAATGCACATAATTGTTTTTTGAAAGTGATATATTTTGGAGACACTAGTTAATCTCCTTGTTCACTCACGAAAATGTAATCTAACACAGCAGAGATGGAGTCCTTGTTTTTATACATGCTCATATGCATACTCGCCCAACCACACATTCATACCCCATCACATTAGTGGATGACTCAGATTAATTTGGCCTTTGTAACCCTTCATCCTTACTGTCAGTCCATTAGCACTTTTAGCAATTTGTTTTACCAGTGATTGCCATGAAGAATCCAATGGTGGTTGAATGGTTGAAGTTGTGTAATCACAAATTGTGTGATTATGAATTGCTTTGTTGCAACAATTAACAATTGTTCAGCCACCATTCTGTCAAAAGCCAATCTGATGTTTCAATAAGATTGTTGGGTTTTCAAAGTTCATGTGGCCAGCTGCAAGGGCATATGCTATGGCCAATGAATTCTCTATTTGTTCAAGTTCTATTTCCAACTTGTTTTTTGCTCAGCTTTTGTATTTTTCATATTTTGTGGCTAATGACCTGGAGGTTTCACCAACGTATGATGTGTCACATGATCCATAATTGATTTTGTTGATGCCATTTCCCATGGTGTTAGGTAGAGGGTGATCTGTGAGATGTATTAAGTAGTTGGCTAGTTTGTTGGAAACAGAATGAGACACATATATTGACCTAGTTTAGGACTCTACAAATGGCTTCACTAGTGTATCTTTTATAGGGGATATGGGAATGGATTTGCCTTCCACTCCCACTTCAGTTGGTCAGAAGGTTCATAGATTGACTCTCTGGAAGCTTGGTCTTTTCCTGGTATCATGGTTCTTTTGCTTTTTAATCAAGTGTTGGCAATAGCCATTTTGTCACAGTGCAGTGGAGATGAATTGCTCTTTCATTTTTTGGTCATCTTCTGAAGTGCACAGAAGGGCCACTCAAGTGAAAAGTGAATTTTCTACACCCTGTTTCGTTTTCAGTGAATGGTTGGAGTCAAAATAAAGGTACTTGTTCATATGAGTGGATTTGCGATAAACACTTGTGATGAGATGACCATTAGCTGTGCTCTTTATTAAGCAATCCAAAAATGCCAAACCTCATTGTTGCATGCCTTCTTCACAAGTGAACCAGATTGTGGGCTATTGGCTATTAAGATGTTGTAACAAATTATGTTCATCCTTAATGAAACAAATGTATCATTCACATATCACTACCAGACTTTGGGAGCGCGTATGAGATTCTTTAACATGTTTTGTCCATGAACAGATTCACAATTGTGGGGGAGATTGGCAATCCCATTGGGAGACCTTCTGAATACTTGTATAAACTTTGTTGGAAGGTGAAATAAGTTGCCTTGACACATAATTCCACCAGGCTCATGATTTCATCAATAGCCAATATGGTACTTTGCCTCCAATCTTCATCCTCCTGCAATCTGGCACAAATAATATTTAGGGATTGTTGGATGGGGACATTTGTGAATAAAGATGTTAACATCATAGCTCACCAATTCCTCACTGTCGCTTATCTCATTTGAGATAGTTTGTCCACAAAGTGTTTTGAGTTTTGGATGTAATGCTCACTATTGCCCATTAATGGTGCTAGAATGCACTTTAGGAACTTGGCCAATTCATAGGTGGGAAGTCTGTGAAATCCACAATTGACCTCAGTGGAGTCCTTTTTTATGTATCTTTGGGAGTCCATATATTTTGGGGCATCTTTTGTTTTTGGATTTGATTCTAAACCAGTGAATCACCCAACTTTTCTTTTAAATAACAGAGGAGTTGGCATGTGCCTTTTTTCACTTTGTTCATGACAGTGGTGATTTTTTTATCAATCTGAACATTTGGACCTTCTCTTACTTAGGTGAGAGATTATTTTTCAGACATAAACTGATTAGTCCATAACCATGTCATGTTGTCCTTATCAGGTTTCATCACAACTGATTCATCACACTTTATGTTGTTTAAAACAATCCATTCAAATTTTGATAAATTGGAGTGATTAATTCGACTCCTGTGTAGAATGTTTGTTCTTGAGCACCAGTTGGACCAGCAATTTCTTGTGGAAGTCAAGATTTGCAGAATAAACTGTACTGGAGAAATGTTGCCTTTTGGAACAATGAAACTCAGCCCTTTTGAGAATACTTGTTTCCTCAACAGTTAGTAGTCTGAATGACAAATTCTTCACTATGTTGCATCCCAAACGGCTTTGTGAAGAGTTGTGCCATGTAAACAATCTATTGAATTTTGTTACTTGTCACTTTTTACACATATTCTACTCTTGATCTGAATATATCGCTTTCAAAAAACAATTCTGTGCATTCTCTAGTATTTGGTGTGGAGAATAGGAAACTAGAAACAATAGACTCAAATTTATTTCAACATTTATCCTATAGAATGTTTGAGATATACTTGATACACAGGATGGATAAACTGCAAGAGTGTTTGGATCCATATAGGACCTGATCAAAGGGTATTGATAGAAGCATTTTGTCTTCATCCCTGCCAAATTCCAAATGCAACTAGCAAATTTAAGAAGCAAGAACAACATGGATTTCAGAAAAGTGTCTTTAATGTTAGTCAGGGTAAAACACAATTTTGAAAATTGCAAAAGGAAGTTGCCACATAGACTTGTTCAATTGCACAGTCGTGCCCAACTCTTTGCAGTCCCATGGACTGCAGCACACCAGGCTTTCCTGTCTTGCACTGCCTCCCGGAGTCTGCCCGAGCCCAGGCCCATCACAATGACTATATCTAACCATCTCATCCTCTGCTGTCCTTCTCCTTTTGCTTTCAATCTTTCCCAGCATCACACTCAAAAGAGTGCTCTCTTTGCATTATGTGGCCAAAGTACTTGAGCTTCAGCTTCAATATCTGTCCCTCCAATGAGAAATCAGGGTTGATTTCCTGTCTGGTTTGATCTCCTTGCAGTCTAAGGGATTCTCAAGAGTTTTCTCCAGCACCATAATGTGAAGACATCAATTCTTTAGTGCTCAGCCTTCCTTATGGTCTAACTTCCATAGCCATACACTACTACTGGGTTAAACCATAGATTTGACTATACATGTATGGACCTTTGTCAGCAAAGTGATGTCTCTGCTTTTTAAAAAGCTATCTAGTTTTGCCATAGCTTTCCTCCCAAGGAACAAAGATCTTTTAATTTCATGGCTGCAGTCACCTTCTGCAGTGATATTGGAGCTCAAGAAGATAAAACTTACCACTGTTTCCATTTCTTTCCCTTCTATTTGCCAGGAAGTGATGGGAAAGGTTGCCATGATCTTAGTTTTTTTTTTAATGTTGACTTTCAAAGCACTTTTGCACTCTCCTCTTTCACCCTCCTCAAGAGGCTCTTTAGTTCCTCTTCACCTTCTGCCATTAGAGTAGTACCATCTGCATATCTGAGGTTGTTTAAATTTCTCCCAGCAATCTTAATTCCAGCTGGTGATTCATCCAGCCTGGCATTTCGCATGATGTACTCTGCATGTAAGTTAAATAAGCAGGGTGACAATATACAGCCTTGTCATACTCCTTTCCCAATTTTGAACCAATGAGTTGTTCCATGACCAGTTCTAACTGTTGCTTCTTGACCAGCATACAGGTTCCTCAGGAGACAGGTAAGGTGGTCTGGTACTCCCATCTCTTTTAGAATTTGCCACAGTTTGTTGTGGTGCACACAGTTAAGGGCTTTAGTGTTGTCAATGAAGCAGAAACAGATGTTTTCCTGGAACTCCCTTGCTTTCTCCATGATCCAGCAAATGTTATCAATTTGATCTCTAGTTTCTCTGCCTCTTTGAAAGCCAGTTTGTACTTCTGGAAGTTCTCAGTTCATATACTTAGCTTGTTGTATTTTGAGCATAACCTTGCTAGTGTGTGAAATAAGTGCAGTTATATGGTAGTTTGAACATTATTTGGCACTGCCCTTCTTTTAATTTGGAATGTAAACTACACAGTTGCTAACACTTGAAATATTATTCAATTCTTGCTTTCAGTCTTGATTATTCAGGCATGCTACCATCTTGTAAATTCATTAGTTTTTTTGCTCTTCCAATAAAATGCTTGCATCTCTGATCTGAGGAATAAATGCAGTTAGTGTAATTTGAGAAGGAAAACACCTTACATATTTTTCTGGTAAGCTTAGTTCATAACTTTGTTGTTTTATTTATGTATTTAATCACATTTGCAAAGCTGCCCATTTCACATAGTGACTAATGTTTTGATGTTGGTGTGTAAACCTTCAGTTGTTCATGAGATTACCAAGGCTTCCTAAAGGAATTGCAGTTGCTGTTCAAAATTTAAAGCTACATTAAGACACTGAGCTTGTCAGCTGGAAGGTCAGCAGCTCAGCAGTTCAAGACCCAAGGGCTGTCAATAACAGGGTGAGCTCCTGTTACTTGCCCCAGCTTCTGCAACTTAGTAGTTCGAAAGTGTGTAAAAATGCATGTAGATAAATAGGTACCATCTTTGGTGGGAAAGGTAACAGTATTCTGTGCGCTTTGGCGTGTAGTTGTGCTGGCCACATGACCATGGAAGCATCTATGGATCATGCTGGCTCCCTTGGCTGAGAATTGGAGATGAGCACCACGCCCTAAGTCAGACACAACTGGAAGGGGAAATCTTTACCTTTTTAGAGATTTAAGGACTTAACAAGAGAAATGTCTAAAAACAGAATATATAAGAATTGATATTAAAAAGTTATGAAATGAATTGGGCCAGAAGCAGACTGTAACTTTGATAATGGGACCTTCTGGAGATTCAGCAGTTGTTTATCAATTTTATTTTCAGTGGGATGCAAGTGAGAAATTAGAAAACAGGAAATTAAGTAGGGCAATATAATTATTCACATCTGGAATGAAGCCAGGACAATGATTCTCAGTCATGCTGGGTATTTCCCTCCCTCTGATCTATATACAATGCCTCCTGTGATTGCGCTCACTAGGCAATTAAAAAAGAAGAGAGCCTAGAAACAGGCTGAGGGATTGCTGATGTCTTCAAACTATTCAAGCATTTTTTCAGCTTTGTTTTAATTGGTTTTCTGTTTGTTTGGTTGGTTGGTTAAGCTATACCTTTATAGTAGAGAAAAATAATGTAGTCCTGAAATCCACTTCTCTTTGTTTAATTGTCTCATCCAAAAAAATTACGTTTTACTCAGTCTTACTACAGTAACTGCAGGTCAGATTCTCCTAAAATAAAAGTTGGATTCAGTTGACTGAGATTAGGCTTATCTCTAGCCACAAGCTATAATTAAGAGTACATATCAGTGATACCTACTAAAAATGCACTTCATACTTTAACATTAAAAATTGTTCTGCTTCTACCCAGAAAACAATGTTGATGAATTGATGACAGCTGAGACACTTGCTCAGGAAGGGCTGTTATATTAAATCAGGAACCACAAAGATTAAACTGGAAGCCCCTCTCGTTATGCTTTGCTGCATCCTTTAGTGAGCCATGGTTTCCAGCATGGCTTTTCCACAGGGCTCGCAGCTCACAGAACTTTCCAAAATCTGGAGTTTGATAAGGATATAAACTACTAACCTAGGCTGCCAAGAGAACTTGGATAAACAGACTTCCTCTAATGCTTGGTCATGTTGGATTTATCTAGTTCTGTCAGCCATCCC
>JANHZU010002117.1:35706-48836 GCA_032468055.1 Acrochordus granulatus | reverse complement strand
AGCAATTTTTCCCTCAGAAGGAGGTCCCCATTAATCTACTTGCATTTTCACGTGCTTTCGAACTGCTGGGTAGGCAGGAGCTGAGGCAAGTTACGGGCGCTCACCCTGTCATGCAGAGTTTGTGGACTGAACCTGCCAGAGTGCTGGCCATTTCTGAACAACATATCTGGCGGCACTAATCCGCTGCGCCACTGCACCTCATTAATCCCTTGTCCACTTTGTCCCCCACACCACCCTTCCAGTGATAGTGAAGAGAGGAATGGACGAACACAGATCATGCAGGATGTACTCCATCAGGGGCATTTGCTACGTCTCTGCCCCTCAGCTTGGGTATGATCTATAAAAAGAGGGGTAACCAATAGGTAACAGCAGCAGGATGCGTGCCGCTTCACTTCCTCCACATTGATATCAGCAAAGATAATTAAGGGACGATTGCAGATGATCTACACTAGGGACAACCTGAGAGTGGACAGGGTTAGGGTGGGTGAAGGGAAATACAAAAAATGGTATGCATAGCACTATATAAACTGAGAACACACATAATATAATTGCTTGTATTCCATTACAGTGTGGCATTTATTGTATTCCTTCTGAGGATGAGCCCCAGTTGGGGTTTGAAAGCTCAAGGCAATAAAACCAACAATCCTATCCCCATGTGCAACTCTTCTGTATCTGAACAGGAACCTGGGAGCTGTATCTTTGTCTGCATTGAAAAAAAGTGAGTTTATTTATGTTATTTATTAATCAAATTTATATTGCTACCGAACTCATGGTAAGTGACTCTGGGTGGCATACATATACTACAATAAGGGTGGTATAAAATAAGAACTCCAAAACATAAGAAAGAGACTATGCAGTAGTTGTAAAGAATGAAAGAAACTCATTAAGCAATATAAGGCTTCCATATTAATAAGCTGCAAACAAAATATATCAGCAAGAATTTATGGAAAAATCTGATTACATTTATATAATGAGTATGAAGCTCATTAAAACTTGATACGTATGGAGGATTGCCAGACTGAAAAGACTTCATTGAAGTCATGAGAAGCTGAGGATGAACCAAATTTGGGAAAGCCACTACAAAGCAATGCAGTTTACTATGAGTGAAAATTATCTTGAAAACTTCCTGAGTGATCAGAAGCTGTGATGGAAAAAGGTATAAGAACATATATTCTCAGGGAAAATGAAAAGAGTCCCCCAAATATTCGCAACTGAGACCAGCCTGCTGCAATATTGACATTCATGATAAAATCATCGAAGTTTGGCATCTCTTAATGGTGGAAGATGACCAGTCTACTATGTAACATGAATGGGTTGAATACTAGACTATTGCCCTTTTCAGTTAGATGAATAGTCACAAATAAGATTTGATAGTAGTTCCAAAATTCCCAGGAAGCCTGAGCAAGGAGAAGATTTGTGCCACCTTTGTTCAAATATTGCATTATGATAGAAACGTCTGTGAGAGCATGAATACCTTGCCATTTAGAGGGTTGAAGGCCTTTAAGTATCTTGAAAATTGCTCTGAGTTCTATTGAATTGATACTGTTAGCCCTATAGGGTAGACCAGATTAAGAAACCACTGCCATACAAGTTTAAAACTACTGTGCTATTATAAGAACAGCTGTAGAAACAAAATCTTGCAACTTGAATCTTCTTTCCACATTTCTCACGTTATCTTCATGTGAATTAGGGAGAGATCTGTCTTAGGCTTTTCTCAGTTTCTTGGAATATACTTAAGCCACACTTGACTTATTGTTTTCTTGGTCACTAATGTTCCCACCGTCCTTCAAGGTCACTTATGCCCTTTAGAAGTACGAATCAATGATTTGATAACATTATTCATAAGGCAGTATCTCTGAATTCAATTAGCCCATGTGGCAGAATTATAACCACATATGGAATGGGAGTACTGAAAGGCATTCCTATAGTATATTGTTTTGGTCCATTTACCAGTCCAGCAAAGAAACTACTTATGGTGGGGAGCTCTGTTAAATATCTTGCAGGTAACATGATGAAGCACAATGTGAAGAAACCATTCTTAAATAAAATTTCACAAATAGGTTTATTGTAGCAGTTGAGGGCACAAGGTTGAGGTGATGTATCACCAATCTCATTTGGATCAAGAAAAGGAGTGTGCCACCTAATCAACCAGTAGTAATCATCTGAAAGGAAGCCATCTCATGAGTAGCACTGAAATGAGTCTCAATAAATTGGACCATCTGTTTAGGAGAAAGATATGTCTTTTCAAAAGTAGCACATAGGTCATTTTCTTGGAGAAAACACAGCTAGGTCAACATGTTTAGTCAATGTTTGTAGCATATTTGCCTTGTGAAACAATG
Source organism: Acrochordus granulatus (assembly GCA_032468055.1). NCBI lineage: Eukaryota > Metazoa > Chordata > Lepidosauria > Squamata > Acrochordidae > Acrochordus > Acrochordus granulatus. The sequence goes on along the minus strand of JANHZU010002117.1, from coordinate 46,497 downwards.
GACAGCAGTAGCATGGGACAAAGATTGGGACTATAAGAAACAAAGGAACAGGGGATGGGCCAATCTTGTGAGAATATGGGTGATTCCTGAATCTCTCAGGGGAAATAATTTTGCTGTTTAGTAATCAAAATGGAGGTAATACAATGAACTTTTTATTTATTTGGTGCCTTTGAGTCAGTGCTGACTCCTGGCAACTGCTTGGATAAGTCTACAGTTTTCTTGGCAAGATTTCAGAAGCAGCTTGTCATTGCCGCCTTCTTAGGACAGAAAGAGAGTAACTGGCCCAAAGTCATCAGGTTGGCTTTGTGGTTAAGCTGGTACAAAAACTCACAACCTTCTGGGTTCTACTATACTGCTTGAACCACCACACTAAACTGGCTGTCACAATGAGATATACTTGGGGAGTATTTGTTTCTGCTTTCTAAAGTTTTGGAAATGGATGGATTTCAGCTAAATACACTGAATGGGAATGATCTCTAATTGTGCCCTCCAGAATAGATTTGATGAATTGCATCTCTGGCAGGGAATGAATTGAGAAATTTCTAGCCTGCATCAATAAAAGAGGCATCACTGATGGCACTAATACCAAAGTCAGCAATGGTTTGGTTGCTCTTGAAAGAAATGCTTGCCTTACTGAAGTACTTGAGGTTAAATTCAACATTTTTTCCACAGAACCTTAGCAACTAAGAACTGTTTCTGTTGATGAGACTAGCTTGCTGACAGTTGTTTTGGCAAGGCCACTCATCTTGAAGTAATCTAATTGATGCTTATAAATATACTTGGGTGAGTAGGGTCAAGGCTTCTATTTCATATTGTGATGATGGTAGAGCTGATTATTGCTTGCTATATTTTGCTTTAATACTGTGGAAAAATCCAGCTTCAGAAGGGATGGAAAGTATGAATAACATATGAAATAAGATGGAGATTTCAGCCAGAGCAGTTGAACAATAAGCTTGTTTAACCAAAGAAGTAGTGTGTTTCTTTTAATTGGATATTTAAAGCAAAAACTAGAGTTATCTATCAAGGATGATTTAAATGGATTTCTACACTGAGTAGGGGTTGGACTTTATTCTTCTATGATATTTTCTACCAGAAAGTTATCTCTATGTAAACTAATGTATTTAAAAGGGCAAAGGAGAATAGGAATGAATACATACATAAACATTAGGGGCCACCTTCTCTCAATGAAGGATTCTTATTTATTTTCAATATTTTTAAACTGCCCATCTCCCTCAGATTTTGACTAAGTCCTAAGCAGATAATGGATGGATCAAAAACCAAAAATAGTCAAAGGTAATATTTTTGCACATTAATTTTCATTCATACCCATCTACACATTTTTATTTATTTAAACTATTTGTATGGTTTACCTTAAACACAACTCTGGATAGCTCACAACAACAATAAAACCCAGTAATTATAAACACATAAAACAACAAAACAAAAAACAAAACCCCTATGCTTAATCATCCCCTTGGGATGCCCCATAACTAGTTCCAAATACCCCATTCCATTCTGGGTAAAAAGCCAAGTCTTGATGGCCTCCCAAAATGCTAAAAGGGTGGGAACCTGCCAAATCACTGGATGAAGGGTGTTCCATAAGGTAATGGCAAACACTGAAAAAGAACACTACCGAGGTTCCACCAGATAGCAAGATTTCAGGGAAGGGATTTGTAGTTTTCCCTATCTAATCTGGTATGATGGGTAGATACTCTCAGGGAGAGATGGCGCTCTCTCTCATATATTTATATCACGCTTTAAAGGTGATAACTTGAATTCTACCTGGAAGGAAACTGGGAGACAGTGCAGCTCATGGATCAGAATTGTAGCTTCTGAATAGTCTTCAAGGGAGTCCTCCTACCAGTTCAAATAATTTACACTATCATTGCTGGCCATCCACCAATCTGCCTAGGACAATCAAAAACTTCTAAACACTATCCCCACCATCCTCAAATCCCCAACAAGGAGAACCTACTAAAAGGGCATCTACCTTGGTGCCGTGATGGGAAAAATAACATATAAACAAACACTCTTTCATTGAACTTTTCTTACTTTTTTCCTTCTCTCCTCTTTCACTTGAAGTCTCCCTTTGTTTTTCTCTTTCCCTTAATTCACAATCCTCTTTTTTTACAGCCATTAAATTTATGAAATCTAATTCAGAATACTTTTTTCAAGAAATAAATTGAATTACCATTCAGTGGGACTGAAGTTATCTCTTTTCCCTTCAGCTGCCATTCCCTGAAAATATTCTTGTGCAGCAATTAGGATAATAGAAAAAATAAACTTTTTAAATGTGTCTGATTGTACATATCAACATTATCAGATTAATGAAGCAGATAAAAGAAGCAGTTTCACCTTGCTCCTAAAGGTTTGATAGCACTAAATGTATACCATGGAAATTATAAGGACAGCCATGGGAAGAAAATAAAATACCTACTATTGGTGGTGAAGTCGCAATGTTAAGTTTTTCTTCTGTGCTTGCATTTTCTGGATCAAATAACCATACTTTTATTAGCTGACAAAAATAAAAATTAGTATTATGGAAAAAGAGCTTTTTGTTCTTATGAAAAATGCTTTTTTAAAATTTCTGTAAATGTTATATAATTATCAAAACAAACAATTGAACTGTTTAACTAACTGAAGTTAAAAGAACTTTATTATTATTAAAAATTAATTTTCCCAAATAGAATTAATGAGAAATAGTTTAAGGAAAAAGATACAGAAACTGCTTGAAACAGAAATTTTAAGAGACCTACAGAAGAATATGAATTTCATTAAGAGGAAGAATTTCAAAACCTATGAATGAGGAACAGAAAGAGACTGCCAAGGGGAAAAACATATAGGGAAATTATCAACTGCAAAAAATGATGAAAGAAAAATAATATATAATGCATATAGAAAGAAAATGATAATTGCAAAGAATGTTCTCAAAATACGCAAGGAATAGATATGAAAAGAAGTAGAATAAATGAATAGGTGAAATAAAATGATTCTGGAAATGGAAAAGCAGGCTAAATAAGAAGGTTCTAGCAGAGTTAATAAAATTTTAAAATTAATGAATATTAATAAAGTAAGGAATTGTTGGATGGAGTATTTTGGAGAAATATGGTAACATGCAATTATATGTTGAAAAGTAGAATTGAAATGAATGCTAACATATTAGTCAGCAAAGAAAAAACGGATTGAAAGAAATTCAGAAATACTGGGAGGGGTGGAGTGCCACTTAGAGTCCTTTACATTTATTAATTTATAATCAAATTATTTACCTGAGTTGGATCAGTGTCCTGTAGCCTTAGGAAAAAAAAACTAATTTCAGTTTATAAAAACACTGAAAAAGACAACTACTGAAAACAGACATAATCATTCAGGATAAAGGATAACAAAGCACCGGTTCTGAAGATTAGGTGCTCAAGAAGGATTATTTGCAGATGTGTATCTTTCATTAGTTTCTTTATTAATCCTGTTAAGAGAAGAATAGAGATGCATTCCAATTTCACAAATCCACTGTGACTTAGTTTATATTTTACAAATAAAGATGCTCCTATCTGCTCTGATGTAGATACATTTATTAGGATATATTTGGCAGAATGCAAAAGGATGATGTCTTTGATCATTATGAGTATCCTTTTAATTTATATAGTTTGAAGATATCCTGCTGGATAACCTACCCAAAGGGATGGCTGGTGAATGCAAGCCTTCTATTTTCCTGATAGTATCAGCAAGTTGAAGTTACAGTGATACTATCACTCTGTATACTTCTCAGGATGTTACAGTTATTTTAGTAATTCATGGAATTAATTTTCAGAAAGAAAATTGGGATTTTGCTTTTATTCCTTGTCTATAGTGTTTGGGGTACTTGTGTCCATGCAATTCAACATTTATAGTATCTAAAACTCCCAGGAGAGATCATTTGAAATCTGGACTAAGATGTGAGCAAGGGACATCACACTGCTCTGCCTCTACATATTTCTAAATAAAGAAAATAATATAATCTCTTCCAACAGAGTCAATCAGATCATTACTTCATAAAATCCCCTAGCATCTGACAGGTATATAGGAAAAATACATACAAAGAAGTATCTGCTTTGGAATATGCAGAAGGTGTATGTTAGGTAAAGTTTTATATGTTGCATTTTTTATTTTATTATATTGCATACACTTAAGAATACAAAAGAGTGAAAAATATAGATAAAAGGCAGAATGAAAAATAGAAACATTGTGAAGGAAAATTTGGTAACACATTTTCCCCTTTCATTCTATTTTTCCCCAGACATAACCACCATAGGTAGTTCTTGACATATGACTGGTCACTTAGCAACATTCAAAGATACAACTTACCTGAAAAAGGGGATTACAACCTGATTCAAAGTTCCAATGGCCAGATCCAGCGTGATCACATGACTGCATTTTGGATGTTTGGCAACATGGCTAAATTTACATCACCTCCAGTTTTCAGCAAAACCTCACCCATAGCAAACAATGGGTTTATACTTATGACCGCCGCATTTGCATAATGACCATAGCATTTACATTTACAATAGCATGATATAGTAGCAACAGTGGTGCATTGGAAGATCTGCAAGAAATGCCATTTGCCTGAAAGCAAGAACTGGTGGGACCATAAAATAGAGAAAGTATAGAAAATGAAGGAGCTAAATTGTTCTGGGATTTCAGAATTCAGACAGATAGGCACCTACCATATAATACCCCAGATTTAACAACTGTTGATAAGGAAGACAAAGAAGTCTGGATAGTGGACATGCTTGTACCTGAAGACAGCAGAATAGAAGACAAAGAACTGGAAAAAATCCCAAAATACAAAGACCTGCAAATAGAAATAGAATGACTCTGGCAAAAGAAAGCAAAGGTAATACCTATAGTAATAGGCACCTTGTGTGCAAACCCAAAAGAATATCAGCATTGACAAAATCACTATCAGTCAGTAGCAAAAGGGAGCTTTACTTGGAAGAGCTTATATCCTTCAACAATACCTTTAACACTATCAAAAAACCTGTCCCAGGTTCTTGGGAAGGACTTGATAAGCTGATAAAAATGCCAAATTTAGTCTAACCATCTGGCTGACTGTGTGACCAACTATAATACAAATATTGAAAACAAAGAAATAATGACATTACAAATCAAGCCCAACAGAAGAGGATACCTAAAAAGAATGCACTAGTTGTGGAAAGAACAACATCCAGAAACAGAAAAAACAGAACAGAGGCTAGAAGATTAACATCAATTTATAATAAGAAATAAAATATTCACAGAAGCAGAATTGAAAGAACTGAAAGATCTACCCCAGGGTAAAGAAAGCAAAGCCTTGCCAGAAGTAACTCAAGACTATAGAGGCAAGCCAGGGGGAGGCAGCAGTAGAAGAAACCAGCATAGATACTGAATTATTTTAATTTTAAACCAGACACCCTCTCCTCCATCTTTTCCTCAGAAAGAACAAAGCCGTCTAACTAAAAAATAATTGAAACAAAGAATAACTGAGCATCTAAAACAGCACAAAAACAAAATGAGATTGCCTGCATTGAAGCTTTTTTAAAGAAACAACTTGTACAAGTATTAAAAGATGCCAGTATTATAATATCAAATATAAGCAACTCACTCCAAGAAACAAACCAACTAATGTACAGCATGGCTACAATTATAACTGAATACCTAAGATTCAGAACAAAAGCCAGTGACCACCAAAATGGAAAATCAGGCTGGAAAATAAGATCAGCAAGCTAAGATCAGATGCAAGCAAGCTGGAAGAGATGAAAAAAAAAGCTGAAGAACAAGAAGACCAAAGAATACCTGATCAAGAAATATCACCTAAAAACAAGGAAAATTAAGGAAGCACTGGAAATAATAAAGCAGCAGATTACAGATATAGCCAAGAAATTTAGCAGATATGAAGCTTGAATTGCACTGTATAGGCAGAATCCCCAATTTCAGTCAAATCAGAAATGTTTCTACCAATCCATCAATGGAGAGAATGCACTGAACCAGTCAATACCAGACAAAGAAGAAATAGTGCAGTTCTGGGCATAGCTGTGAGTCAACCCAAATAAATATAACAAGAATGCAGCTTGGTTAAAAGAGGTGGATAAGAATAAAAAAGAAGCTGAAATGAAAGAGCTAATAATAACAGAAGAAATGGTGGAGAAAGGGCAAGAAAGATCAACAACTGATCAGCACCAAGTAAAGATGAACTGCATGTTTTTTGGTTGAAACAACTGACTGGTCTACACTCACTCACTGCCAAACAGTTTAACAACACTCTTCAGGGAGATGAAATTAAAAAGTGGCTAACATCTGGAGAAACTTACCTGATAATGAAAAATCCAGCAAGTGGGACAACACCAGGCAACTACAGACCAATTTTCTGCTTACCAATAATGTTTAAATTGTTAAATGGTGTAGTAGCTGATGCAGTCCAATAGCCTCTAGTTGAAAACAAGCTCTTTCTACCTGAGCAGAAAGGAAACCATTCAAATGCTATTCAAATAGCAGAGAAACAAAAGATCAGCTCCTAATCAAGATGATTTTGGAAAACAGCAAGAGAAGTAGTATGGAGCACTACTTGAACACCTTCAACCATCAGTCAATTGCAAAAGGCAGCATTAATCGGAACAAATTACGGTCATGTGAAAAAGAAGTATACCCTCTTTGAGTTCTTTGGTTTTACATATCAGGACATAGCAACAATTATTTGGTCCTTAGCAGTTCTTACAAGTAGGTAAATATAAACTCAGATGAACAACAACACATGACATATTACACCATGTCATCATGTATTTTACAGAAAGAAAATGGAGAAGCCATGTGTGAAAAACTAAGTATACCTTATGATTCGATAGCTTTTAGAACCAACTTTAGTAGCAATAACTTGAAATAATTGTTTTCTGTATGACTTTATCAATCTCTCACATCGTTGTAGAGAAATTTTGGCCCACTCTTCTTTATAACATTGCTTCAGTTCATTGAGGTTTCTGGGCATTTGTTTATGTACAGCTCTCTTGAGGTCCCGCCCCAGCAATTCAGTCAGGTTGACTTTAACTGAGCTATTGCAACACCTTCTTTTTTTTTTCAGCTGTTTGGTTGTCGATTTACTGGTGTGCTTGGGATCACTGTCTGTTGCATGACCCAATGTCAGCCAAGCTTTATTTGTCAGACAGAGGGCCTCACATTTGACTCTAGAATACTTCAGTAGACAGAGAGGTTCACTGTCTATTAAGTGACTACAAGGTGTCCAGGTCCTTTGGCTATAAAACAAGCCCAAATCATCACCCTCCACCACTGTGCTTGATGGTTGGTATGAGATGTTTGTGCTGATATACTGTGTTTGGTTTCACCAAATGTGGCACTGTGCATTATGGCCAAACATCTCCACTTTGGTCTTGTCTGTCCAAAGGACAGCCTTCCAGAAGTCTTGAGGTTTGTTCAGATTCAACTTTGCAAACTGAAGCTGTGTTGCCATGTTCTTTTTAGAGAGAAGAGTCTGTCTCTTGACAATGTTCCAAATAAACCATACCTGTTCCGTCTTTTTATAATTGTACTGTCATGAACTTTAACATTTAACATGCTAACTGAAGTTTGTAGAGTCTGAGATGTAACTCTTGGATTGTTTGCAGTTTCTCAGAATATTGCACGATCTGACCTTGGAGCGAATTTGCTGGAACATCCACTCCTGGAAATATTGGCAACGTCTTGAATGATTTCTACTTGTGAATCATCTTCTGCACTGTACAATGATGGACTTTAAATTGTTTGGAAATGGCCTTATAACCCTTCCCAGATTGATGGGCAGCAACTATTGCTTCTCTAAGATCATTGCTGATGTCTTTACTTGTTGGCATTGTGTTAACACACACCTTAATGCTGGAGACCAGCAAACTCCTAAAAGTATAGCTCTTACAGAAGTAGTCACACTTGCGGATGATCAATTATCAAGAGCATTTGATAAACAGTACCTAGCTGCTACTTAGCCTCTTCATACCTATGAAAACAGTAAGGGTGTTAGTTTTTCACACATGGCTTCTCCACTTTGGCTTTCTTTTTGTAAAATCAATGATGACATGTTGTAAGATGTCATGTGTTGTTGACCATCAGAGGTTGTATTTACCTGCTTTTAAGAACTGCTAAGGACCAAATGATTTTTACTGTTCTGATATGTATGTCCTGATACATAAAACCACAGAACTCAAAGACAGTGTACTTACTTTTTCACATGACTGTATATCCTAAGCTTTATTTGGAACAGTTTACAACCTACGAAAATACCTTTAACACCATCAAACAAAAATATCTGCCTATCTCAGTGGATATAGATTGATAAATAGATGGATAAAAATTATTCTGCAGAGGGAGGAACTGGCTGCTAAAGTTGCAAGTGTATGTTATCTCAAGGAACAATATAGAAAAAAGTAGGATTCAAGATGGGTTTTATTCATGCATTTTCCTTTAAATTTCAGAATGGTGCTTATTGTAAAATATTGCCTGAATTTTTAGTCTTTCAGCAAGAACAGTAACTTTTAAGAAATGGAAATAAAAGGAATAACTTCCAACATAGGTTTAGGTATCCAGATCTTCAAATATTTAAACTCTAGCAAGTACTATTATTAATAAGTCTTCATTCTTCATTTATTCAGAAGTGCGTGCAGTAGCCAAGCGGTTAAGATGCTGGGCTTGTCAGCAGCAGGGCAGTTTGAGACCCAAGCGCTGCTGTGTAATGGATGTGCACCCCCTTTACTTGCCTAAGTTCCTGCCAACCTACCAGTTTGAAAGCATTTAAAAATGTAGGTAAATAGATACCATCTCCAGTGGGAAAGGTAAGAACAGCATTCTATGTGCCTTGGCATATAGTCATGCCAGCCACATGACCATGGAAGTGTCTTTGGATAACACTGGCTCTTCAGCTATGAAACGGAGATGAGTACCATTTTCTAGAATTGTCCACAAATGGCAGGGGAAACCTTTACCTTGTTTACCTTTATTTGTTTTTTGTTAACTCTGGTAATTGGGAGACCTCCATACATCAACTCATTTCCTGAAGTGCTCTTCCAAGGTCTGGAGTTAGATACCATATAGGGACAGCAAATTCCTTTTCAGTGGGTTTCTTAGAAGAGTTTGTAGCTTATAAGGCAGAGCAGCTTCTTATAGTGAAGTTTCTCTAAAAGTGTAGTACTGAACAACTGAGTGAAAACACCTTCTATACCCAGATTTTGCTCATGCTGCATATACACTTATAGTATTTAGAAAATGGATCCATGAAGCAGATAAAGCTTTAAAAATTTAAAAATAAAGTTGATAGCTGAAGATTTACTATAGAAAGGAACAAACAGATGACTGCAGAATACATTGAAGAGGACTCCAAAAGCATCAAGACTTTGAAAAAAAAACAACTAAAAACCCAAAGGAAAATTTGTGGGTTTCAGGAGGTGAAGTAACCAAAGGCTCCATAAAGAGGAACTGTGGCTGAGCATTGAAGCAGCAGCCTCAATCAAGTCAGAGGGTTGAGCAACAGCCATGCAAGCAATATGGGGATAAGACATTAAAAGAGGCTGACTGCTTTGTTTTGTTGTTTAATCCCTAAGTCATATTTGACTCTTCACAACCCCATGGACCACAGCACACCAGGCCTCTCTGTCCTCCACTGTCTCCCAGAGTCTGCTCAAACCCATGCTCATTGTGTCAATGATGCTATCTAACCATCTTAATCCTCTGCCATCCCCTTCTCCTTTTACCTTCAATCTTTCCCAGCATCATGATCTTCTCCAATGAGTCTTTTTTTGCATTAGGTGGCCAAAGTATTTGAGCTTCAGCTTCAGTATCTGTCCTTCCAACGAATAGGGTCGATTTCCTTCAGGATTGACTGGTTTGATCTCCTTGTAGTCCAAGGGACTCTCAAGAGTCTTCTCTGGCATCACAATTCAAAGGCTTCAATTTTTTGATGCTCAACCTACCTTATGGTCCAAATTTCACAGCCATACATTGCTACGAGAAAAACAATTCCTTTGACTATTTGGACATTTGTTGGCAAAGTGATGTCTCTGCTTTTGAATATGCTGCCTAGGTTAGCCATAGCTCTCCTCCCAAGAGCAAGCATTTTTTAATTTCATGGTTGCAGTCACCATCTGCAGTGATCTTAGAGTCCAAGAAGATAAAATCTGTCACTGCTTCCATTTCTTCTCCTTCTATTTTCCAGGAAGCAAAGGAGACCAGTTGCCATGATCTTAGTTTCTTTAATGTTGAGTTTCAAGCCAGCTTTTGCACTCTCCTCTTTCACTCTCATCAAGAGGTTCTTTAGTTCCTCTTCACTTTCTGCCATTAGAGTGGTATCATCTGCATATCTGAGGTGACTGATATTTCTCCTAACAATTTTAATTACAGCTTGTGATTCAACCAGCCCACATTTTGCATGATGTACTCCGCATATAATTTAAATAAGAGGGTGACAGTATACAGCCTTGTCATGCTCCATTCCCAATTTTGAACCAATCTGTTGTTCCATGTCCAGTTCTAACTGTTGCTTCTTGACTAGCATACAACTTTTCTCAGGAGACAGGTAAGGTGGTCTGATACTCTCATCTCTTTTAGGATTTGCCACACTTTGTTGTGATCAACACAATTAAAGGCTTTAGCATAGTCAATGAAGCAGAAGTAGATGTTTTTCTGGAACTTGCTTTTTCCATGATCCAGCGAATGTTGGCAATTTGCTCTCTAGTTCCTCTGCCTCTTTGAAACCCAGCTTGTACTTCTGGTAGTTCTCAGTTCACATACTGCTGAAGCCTAGCTTGT
>JANHZU010002116.1:188843-199628 GCA_032468055.1 Acrochordus granulatus | reverse complement strand
CAGTGGCAGATTTCACCTTCTTGGGCTCCAAGATTACTGCAGATGGTGACTGCAGCCATGAAATCAAAAGACGCTTGATCCTTGGGAGGATCCTTGGGAGCAAGTATTAAGAAGTAGAGACATCACCTTGCCGACAATGATTCGCATAGTCAAGGCCATGTTTTTCCCAGTAGTAATGTATGACTGTGAGAGCTGGACCATCAGGAAAGCTGAGCATTGAAGAATTTATGCCTTCGAATTGTGATGCTGGAGAAGACTCTTGAGGGTCCCTTGGACGGCAACGACATCAAACCAGTCAATCCTATAGCAAATCACACCTGATTGCTCTTTGGAGGGACGGATATTGAAGCTGAAGCTCAAGGACTTTGGCCAAATAATGCTCAGAGAGGACTCATTAGAAAAGACCGTGATGATGGGAAAGATTGAAGGGGAAAGGAGAAGGGGATGGCGGAGGATGAGATGGATAGATAGCATTGTCTGTGTGATGGGTGCTGGTTTGGGTAGACTCCAGGAGTCAGTGCAGGACAGAGAGGCCTGGCGTACTGCAGTCAATGGTGTCACGAAGAGTCAGACACGTCTGCGTGACTGAACAACACATTAAATTAGATATAATTGCAGATGTTGACATAGTTTCTATTGAGGTGGTAAAACTCCCTGTGTTTTAACAGTCCTTGCTCATTTCAGACTGCTACATAAATAAATCTCCTCTTGCACAGTCATTTTTACATAAAAATGTGATTTCACAGTATAAAAAAAGATTCTAGCCTTTTCCCTCATTTGTATCTGTAATGTTAAGCATATTTAGTCAAGTCACAAAGAGAATGGTCAAAGAGTATTATTATGATCCATTTTTAAAATGCATTTTTAAATTTATTATTAGAATTCTATTCAATATTTTCTCTGACAGCTCAGTATAACATAGGTGGTGACAGCCACCTTGCATTGTTCCTAAAACAGCTGTGTATTGAATAGCCAGCATGATAAAATGTCTAAAATTTTGGCCTAGGACCAAACAGACCCATGTCCAAATCTGATAACTATAAATGTAATTAACAAATTAAAATGGCCAATCTTCAACTGAAGATTAAGGCCAGTCAATATATTGCAGATCTCTTGTTTAATGTTAATATGCATTTAAATTTTCAATATAATCTTGAATTTTTATCTTTTTACTGAAAAACAACTTCATGCTCTAGAATGCAGACTTAATTTAAATGTTTCAGATAATATACTTATTTTTTCATATGTATTTTTTAATTCATATAAAAATTATCAACGTCATGTTCGCTGAAACAAGATAATAAACAGATTTTATGTAAATAGCAAGTAATCTGACCTCAAATTATTTGCTAAAAAAAGAATCCTGGAGAGAAAACAAATCTGATTTTGATAGCTATGTCTAAAGAGCTTATAGGAATTTAGCACAGAGATATATAACATGCTCATATGCTTCTCAATATACTCTAAGTAATGCTGTTCAGAATCTGGATCACTGAAGCTGATGTCCGCTTTGGCAAAGGCTAATGTCTCTGTGCAGTTCAAAAAGGAAAAAGCATAATAATCTATTTGCCCATTGCTAGCTGAAAGCTGAAGCCAAAAAACAGGAAAGGTGTGAAGCCTTCACTGCATAGATGAGTAGCTGGAATATTATGAACAGTTTGGCAGTGAAACTTGATGCTTTAATCACAAATATTGTCATATATTTATGCTAGCATAGGAATCAAGCTGAGGGCTGCCCCCTCTCTGATGGCCTTCTGGAAGGGCCTTAAGACCTGGCTCTGCAAGATGGCCTGGGGCTCCGGGGGGGCTCATTATCATCGTGGAGGTGGCTGATGGATTCCTATCCATCCTCATCCCCCTTTTTTTACATACGAAATCTTTTCAGCCCACCTCGCTGGTCTGCCAGGTTTTTTATTATATTTTAATGTTTTTTTTTATTTTTAAATGTTTTTAATGAATTGTTTTTAGTGTTGTTAGCCACCGAGAGTCTTCGGATTTCGGCGGCATACAAATAAAATAAATAAATCTACAGATTAAATATTCAACACATTTAAGTAAGGCATTAAACACATCAAAACAATGCACTCTATAAGCTAAACAGATCAACTGCAATTTTTTTAAAATATAACTTACTATAAAGTGAATGCCTAAATCCTAAAAACATACCGTCCCATCATGGATGTTTCACTGGTCGACTTCTTTTTTCTAACACAGACTTTGATGTGATACAGTTTCCAAGCAGCTTGCCACTGAAATTTATTTTCCAGTGGCAAATGGGAATTGGGTTAAATTCAGGCCAACAAACAAACAAACAAGCAAACAAACAAAAACTGATTTCACTGAAAGGTATTATTAGTGGCTTTGGAAAATAAATATGCCTGACTATGTTCTAGTCTAAAAACAATTCCCAATCGCAGTTTTTTTCCACATTATATAGATGTGGAACCACTGTACATTTTCTTGCTGCCTGGCACCTGCCATGCTGGGAAATACAGTTTCCCCAGTCCGTTTGTCAGGCGCCTGGAAGCAAACCCCAAGACTTCCTCAGACACAAGCTGCTGCTGCTGTCACCGCCAGTGAACGTAAACGGCAAGTCAAGACACGACAGGATGTAGGAGATCCTCCAGAGGCTTGAGGCACATACTCAGGTTTTGCGAATCCAAATGAAATGAACCAAGGAAGTGGAATTAGAATCAATAAACTCTTCTCTCTTTTGTTTTTGTTTGTGGTTTTAGCCCATTTTTTTGCCCCAAATTCATTCTGAAATGAAGAGGAATTGCCTCATCATTAATTGAAGCACTGACTTGTTGGGAGTGGAATCCAGATGGAGTGAACTTGGCTTCATAGCCTGAATAGAAGCAGCTTATCTTTGGCTAGCCCCTGTTGCTACAGCAGTAGTGACTGCCTTTTAACCCAAACTGCTGTTGCATTTCACATATCCACAAAGGTAAACAGTTGGGGACCTTTGCAGTGAAATACTTCATGTCGTTTAAATGTAACCCTAAATCTTATAAGACTGGGTTATGTAATTCCTTACTTAAAATGACTATAAATTATGTAAAAATACAAATCGAATTTCATTATACTTCCTTTAGATTGTCAGGCATCTCTATGTACCCTTGACATATTAATCTGCGTAAAGTCAGAGCATGGCAATATGCCAAAGTAGAAGCATTGACATTTTATAAATATCAAATTGACCAATACACAGCAAAATAAACCACATGATACAAGGAAAAACACTGTACCAATGGCTTTTTGAAAAGTAACCACTTCAAAGTTAGAAAGTTCACAAAAGAACTTAAGTGTTTTAAAAGAGCTACAATCACTGCATTTGGGGATGAAAGGCCAAACATAATACATTTCATTTCTAAAACAAGCGTCAATTATATATGGGTCACATGAATGACCTTAACAGGACCTGTTCTAGTGAGTACTGTACTTTTTTCACTGAAACCTTGCATCCATTTCTACCACTGATTTTCCCAACAGACATACCCATTAAATATTTAAAAATGTGTTTTAGCGCAGTTGGTTAATAAATAACATCACTCTGATGGTTATAATTACATAATAGTTGGGACTACTTAGGGCTGACATGCGTCTCACTTTTATACAAAAAAAATTCCTATACTGATTCAGCTTTTATTTGTTTATTAAATTTATTCACCACCCAATTCACTACAAGGGATTCTGGGTGGCTTACAACACAAATACGTTTTGATATGTAATTGTGATTTTATTTTATATAACTAGAAATCTCTGAGGTTTCCAGGAATGTTAACTCTTGATAGATCAGTTGTTTTGTATTTTATTCAACACAGAATTTGATAAATAATTAATTGTTAAATAAATAAAAAATTGATAATTAAGAAGACCTTAAACCACCCACTGCTGACAATTTTGCACAGCTTCGTGTTGTGCGCCATTTACGTCCCTTCCTGGATCAGGAGTCCCTGCACTCGGTCACTCATGCCCTCGTCATTTCAATCTTGGACTACTGTAATGTGCTCTACATGGGGCATATTTATTTCTTATTTCTATACTTCCATAAAGTATTCTTCATATTTAGGGGTTTCATATCTCCAAGATAATTTAAATGTATTTCATATACATTTATTTAATAATAAACATCTGTTATTAGACATACAACATGCACAAAAATAAACATGAAAATATTTCAGGACATCTAAATACCTTATCTGAGACAATAGTCTCTAATAGTTTTTATAAAGATTACAAATTTATTGAACTTTTATGTCAGTATTTACTTGAACATTAAATGGATTTTTCTTACATATTTAGATTGATAAACTGCCTTAAAAGATTTAGACTTGTTTTGCGTAACTCTGGTGCTTTGGTTTTAAAAAAACATTTTCCTTTATTTCACTTTTCCACAACCCATAAAAAAACTCATTTCTAATTCATCCGTTCGTTCAGCTTAACCTCTCTTCTCAGCAATTAAAGCACTCTGCGCATCCCTCATCTATCACAGAGCCAGCTAAATAATGCATTGCGTCCTCTGCTCATCTTTTATCATCCAAATGACAGGTATTAGCATATCTCCCCAGTCAATTACAGTGCAATAGAATAATCACAGCATAATTGGGCGAAAGCCACTCTACTCACCAACCCTGCAAAGTCACAGAATAAAAACTGAGTGGCAGTTCAGACAGGCCTTGCTCTTGTCCATGACTCTAGCCAACAAGCTTGGCAAATCCCCATTTCCCTTCTGCTTTATCTCAACTTTCACTTTAAGGTAGACTTCTAAAAAAATCAGCTAAGAATCTAAAAAAAAAATCTAAAAGAAAACATTTGATGTCAAGCACAATACCTACAATTTCTTTAAAGAATGAAAAAAATCACATTGTGAAAATTAAGTTCTTTAACTGTTTTAAATATTTCATTACTGAATAATAGAATTTGAGAAATACAAAATTACTTTGATCTTTAAGTGCTGCAAAACAAAAGTCCTACCCCATTCTCTTCTTCCACATACAGAATATACATATGTGAAATTATTTTCTAGTAGGAAAAAATCCCTACCTTCTGAAGATATCCAATATAACCCTGGCATCTTATTTGAATAACAATGATGATTAAGACGATAAATTATTCCTAACTTGGAAAATATTCAGTTTCTCAAATAAAAGATTCTACATTAATGAAAATTTTAAGACCTATATTCAGTACTTTCATTTGAGCCTACAAACAAATGGTCAGTCACTTGAAGCTGATAGCAGATTAGATTTTTATGTAAAAATTATATGTATATTATGCACAAAAATAGACAAAAAAGTGGCCATCTTCCAAAGGCCACCCAGAAAGGGCACTGTAATAGAGAAGAAAGTCTAAAAAAGTATGGATAATTAAAGCAAGAGTCTGCAACTGAACCCTAAATGAATAAAATGAACTTATGGCTGATACTACAGAACATACAGAAAAATGTTGTCTCCTGAGAACTCAAAGCTCTGGAAACTGAAGTGCAGCCGCAGCAAGGACAATTCAAATGAAATCATCTTAATTGAGTTTTCATGACAGCTGTTACTTCTGCCTTGTCTGAATTCTGGGCTTGCAAAACAATTTTGTATTTGAACTAGAAGAGGAATCTCAAATTTGAGGATGATGATAGGCACATTTGAAATATACAATGGCTATATGGAAAATACAGTTTCTGAAGATATCCAATTACTCCTAATGATTATAAAGATAATAATACTTTAAAAGTTTCCTAAACAACTATTTACCAGGCAATTTACTATCCACTATCCTGCAGATAATGCCTACTACACTGTCACCTATTAGGATTTTCTGGGTAGAAGGGCACATTTCCAACTTAGTATTGAACTGTATTACTCATCATGTTTATAAATGGGGTCTATTTGCAATGTACTGTAATTCTTGGAAATAATTATGTTACTGGTTGCTGCTTTTCTTTTGTAATGTCTCAGTTTTTAGTTTTAAACTACATTTAATATTATTGTGTTAAGTATAAAACAATCAGAGAGAGTATACAAACTGGGGGACATAGCTACTGATACAATGGTAACACCAAGTCAAGTTCTAGTATGGATGATCTTTTCCAGTGGCTGTCTTGTATTGGGCTATGATAACATGATCTGAAGTAGTATAACATATTTGCTGACTTCAATTGCTAATATAACAACTGTAAAGTTATTTTGGATAGCTACCCCAGAAGTTAGGCATGGTCAATGAAATGAAAACTGCTCAAACACCCAGAAGGATCTAGGTATAATTTAATGCAGTTAATTCTTGCTCTTCAATTATCTTGCTTTCTTTACTTGGTTCCTTTATCTTAAGTTTAAGATCATATAATTATGCTCAGTTTTTTTAAAAAAAGTTTAAACAAATAGAGAAAAAAGCCAGGAGTCCAAAGCAACCTAATAGTTATATTCATATAACTTTTCTCTAACGTTAGCTCAAGAAATAGGACAAAAATGAGCACTGCTGATTCTACATTATGGATTAGATTCTTACTGATGTGAGAAAATTAAATATTTGATCTTCATTTTATAGCCAGATTATTATGAATACTATAGGAAATTTAGTTTTGCTTGGTACTTTATATAGTTAACAATACAATTAACATTTATTTTACAGTAAGGCTTTATGGTTCTCACTGGTTACCTAGTGAACATAAGAGGAGATGAAATGGGTATGCTAAGATGCAACTAATGGCTGGCAGAAGAAAAGCTAGCTACAGTTCATAGGAGATAGCACAGAAAACTTATAAGTAGTTCTGTTTTATAGCCCCAAATATTTACATAACCCAACTTTGCAAAGTTGTCAAATTAAATTATAATTGACAAAAGTTGAAGATCTGCTTTTCAACTGCAAGTAGAGAAGGCAAGCAATTCCTTTTCTTCAAATTAACAGATTCTTCAACCAACGTCCAGGAGTAATCTAAAAGGTCAATCCAAGAATCAAAATCAGAGCTCATGATAATACAAAGCTGAGCAATTCAGCTTTGGTTGTTTGCATTGCTTGAACAATGCATAGTGATTTGTGAAGCTGAAGCTGAGTCAAATGTCCTATAAAACCTTTATTATTTCAAGCAGTCATACCTGCTTTCAAATGGCTTCTCTCTAATACTAAGTAAGAAATACTCTAAAAATCACTTCATTAACCACTCTGCAGTACTCTTGGCTCAGCTTGCTCTTTTTCTTGAAGATATAAGCCTGTAGATTCCTCTGGACTTAATAATTTACTTCCCCATTTCCTTAAGATAAGGAATCTTTGAGAAGCAGGGTATTTATGCTCTCAAGTCAAGTACAGATATGATTAGTTGAACCAATGTTTTACTCAACCAGTGTTTTAGATTGCACAATGCACAGATCCATAAACATTCACATAACATACTAGGAAAAATATAGTTACTATTTTATAGTTCAGTTGTTTCATGAGCATGTCCCTGGAGCAGCATTTGTGTGAGATGTGGAAGAAACCTCTGTATGTCTGTGAGAAAGCCAAAACTCCTGATCATTTGTCCATAATTCCATCGTGTAATATTATAACTTAGCAGAACATTTTGCTACAAATATACTCTACCCAGTTGCAAAAGGAAGAAAACAAGAAAGGAAAAACAATCAAAGTATGACAATTGACTTGTGAGATAGTAAAGAATGGTTTCAATTTATTTTCTTTGATAAGACATCAGCAATATGCATGCCTTTGCACTAGCCCAGGCTTTTCCAGAAAACACTATTCTGAAATCTCCTCTTGAGGAAACCTCATTGATCAAAATTCTGTTAGAGTAAGGGGAAAGATGGTGCTGAACTGAAGCAAGCTATAGACTTCATTAAGCATGCAGAACATAAACTGCTGACACAAAGCAACACTGAATGTGTGGAACAGCAGATGAGAAAAAAACAGCAAAGACATAACGGGCGAGGGAGATGAGGCAGGGAGAAAACCGCTCTGTGTTCCTCTATTATAATATCCTTTTATCTTTCCTATTTGATATATCTTACACAGCAATACTTATTTTTAAATAACTATGGACTGTAATGAATATATTTAGCTATTTTAGTTTTTAAAAACACATTACTAGTCAAATGAACAGCATACAGTGAAAATATGTGGAAATCTGGCACAGATTTTACACAAAACTGATTTTTCTTTCTAGTACTGAATATCCATGTGCCATTACCATACTACACATAAAGCTCCCCATAAATCCACCTCTGCTGAAATACCTGGTGTTATTGTATTCATTTTTTTAAACAGCCAAATGGTATAGATATATTATTTCAGGTGTAGAAACAGTAACTTTTCCTTCACTTCCAGTTCTTTGCTCAGAGGAAAGGCTGATATTAATAAAGAAGACTAGGTAATTAACTAGTTAATTCTGAGAACTGTTCAACTGCATATGTTTCTTTTCTACAAAAGATGCTCAACAGAAGGATGGTTGTTCAGTTTCTGACGATTTGGGAAGAAAGGGATGATTTGGATTCATTTCAGTCTAGGTCCATGCCCAGTTGTAAAATTGAAACAGCTATTGCCCAGAAAAAAAAGAGGTAAAGGTTTCCCCCCTTTCAGTCATGTCCAACTCTAGGGAGCAGTGCTCATTTCTATTTCATAGCTGAAAAGCTAGCGTTGTCTGAAGATGTTCCTTGGTCATATGGTTGGCATGACTATATGCCAAGACACATGAAATGCTGTTACTTTCCCATCAATTTAGGCAGTATCTATTTATCTACTTGCATTTTGCATGCTTTCAAACTCTTAGGTTGTCAGGAGCTGGGAGGTAGGGTACCTTAATAAAGGCATGGAATAGGAACTGCTGTTGATTTTTTTTCCCAAGCAATTTTTGATACAACTAGGTAGGTAGGTACATTACTGATGACTTCAGAATTACATTATTCTAGTACAGTATATACAAGGCTACCCTGAGATTGCTTTGAAACCTGCAGTTACTGAAAAACTTCAGCCAGACTGAAGGGTCAACCTGTACTAAGCAAAAGCACCTATGGGAGAACTACTTCTTAATTTCCTAGTGAGTGAAATAGAAATTAGAAAATATAACATGCAAATCTCGATATGCGTAGGATTAAACCTGATGGAGTACCTTTTCCCATCCCTGCTTCTCTGGTAAAATGTACTCAGAGTGGCCAACTGAGAAGTTATTATGAATGCAATTTTGGGTGTGTGTATTACTTGTACCTTTCTAATATGACTTATTATAGGTGTCTTCTGTTACCGAGATTGTAAGTTATTTATGGATTTTAACATTAGTGTTTTATTGTTTTTAACTTATTTTAATTAACCCCCCCATCTTTTATTGTATTCTCATTTTGGGATTGCTTTTAATTTTTTTAAAGTGCCTGTCCATCTTTGAAAGAAAGTATTTGCTTTCATCAATGAGCTACAAGCAACTCCAAGATATGAACCAGAAATTGAGAACAAAAGGGAATTTACTTATGATTAGGCACCAAGTCAGGGAGGCAGAGATGAACACATAGAAATACACATCAAACAAGAAAAATGTAGATGATCCCTAACTAAGGCTTTCTATGGCTTTGTAAAGGCTCAGTGGCCAAATGTGGTAGGGAAGGTCAGTTTTGAAAATATTTCAGTGCTGGCAAGATAGTCTGAATTCCCATTCTGAAACTCAGCAGTATACCAGTAGAAGGCTCCTGGCAATTTTTGACTCTGCTGCAGATTCCCTATTTCAGCAATTATCTTGCACACCGCTGAATATGAGGTTGTTGTTGCCACTAGAGAAGAGAGCTTAAAAAATTAAAATGTACACATATTACAACATATTGTAAACACATTTTAATTTATCTTCACAGAATATGTTCTGTAAATTTACTGAATGTTAAACATAACCCAATAATATTATTGCTGAATGAGAAGTGGAATGCCAAATTCAAAGACCACAAAGGCTGCTGCTGGATTCAGAATACACAGAATACATAGAGACAGCAAGAAAGGAAGTAAAACAAATATGCTCACTTATTCTTTCTGTTGAGCTTCTACCCTTAGATTTATTTATATTCTTCCCATATCCCAAAACCTCAGGTGGTTTACAACTTCACCATCATAAAATCTGATAAAACATCCAAAAAATTAATGCAAATAAAATCCATCATAATTAATTCACTACTAATCACTACTCTTCCACAGCACTGGGACAACAAAAAAGATTTGCCTTTGAGTCTCTGACTTTCTCACCTCTTGGAGTCAGAACTCTAAGCATTCCTTCCTTAGATGACCATGCAAGGCAGGCACAGGCCACTTGAAGAAAGCAATTAATCTAAAATAATCTGGAGCCATTCCACTTCAGCTTTTATAGACTCTATGTGCCACTTGGAATTGCATCCACAAATGTATTGGCCTTGGTCAATTGTAATTTCTATGAGGGCCAAGGTACACATATTCAATTTCCAAATTTTGATACCTAATTCTTGTGAGAAGAATTGTTTTCTGTGAATGTTTGCACAGAAAGTAAAAATAATATTTTTTTTATTATGAGCTGCTACAATGGACACAACATGTAAATCCAGCAGAACCCCAAAGTTACAGACCCACCTCTTCAGGGGGAAATACGTCCTCACCTACAGTAATAACCAGAACAGAATTGTAGGTAATACATTTTTGGGCATTTGTTAGGATTTAATATGACTTTCTTTTGCCCCATCTAGTTTTTAACACTCTGCTATATTGGTGAGAAAATTTCCAAGCATCCTCAATAGGCCCTCAGAATCCATCAGATCCCTGGGACAGACAATCATAACTAATTTCCCGCATTTACAAATATGG
>JANHZU010002116.1:158858-170664 GCA_032468055.1 Acrochordus granulatus | reverse complement strand
TTGGTGAATATTTTTGGGGACGTGGAACGGATTATCTGACTTTCCATTGTTTCCTATGGGAAACTGCATTTCTCTTTGCGAGCATTCCGCGCTAAGAGCATTCTTCTGGAACGGATTAATCTCGTCTTGTGAGGCACCACTGTATTTAGAAAGCAAGGGACATGAGAATCTAATCTTGTTCCAATTCTCAGTTATTTATATTCAATTTGGTGTTGCTTGACTTGGTGATTCACTCCAGACTAAATTTCAGAAAAACTACATCACAAGAATTGGCATAAAACAAAAGCCAAAGTAGGGAAAAAAAAGATAGCAAACCTTGTAGATAACCCAAAACATCCCACCAAAATGTACTATCCAGCAAAGGAGGTTCCAGGAACCCTATCTAAGACCTGAGAGAATATCCAGATCTTTAGGAATATCTGGACTGCCAGGAGGATGCCTCACTGAACTTGCCATAAGCTGTAAGTAAGTAGAAAGGGGAATTTTTGTATATTTACAAAATATACTATAAAGCAATGTCAATATTACTGTTTTGTTATGCCAGCATGAAATAATTGCCATCCTAGGAATACACCATTCATTTGAAAGATGATGAGCATTTAAGTCTATAACTATTTCCCATGTGAGTTTTCCACATATTCATTGGTTCTACACCAAAACCCAGACTACACATATCATTTACTACAGATATTCTTGCTATAGAGGTAGGAGTTGTTTATTTGCAGTATTCTATGCAGGTGGAAGAATTCTTGAATGATGCTAAATCTAGCCATGCCATTATAGAAGTTTTGATGAATCATTAGACCTAAGAGAGGAATGTCTCTGTGCACATATTCATGTGCATATTCACGCACATGTATATCTAGTTTTTCCATTTTAAATTGTTACTTACCTGGTTACCAAGCCTGTCCTAATCAGGTTTTGGGAAGATTTAGCACTAAATAAGATATTTTACAAAACAAAAGCATTTTTTCTTCGGGCTATAAACTGAAAGAATGTACATTTCCTAAGAAATCTAAGAAAATACCTAAAATACACCATCGTAATTCTAAAGTTTCATTAAAAAATTATAATGTAATACTTTACAGGAATTCACAGACAGGTCACATTGTAATAAGTGGCTGTTGCAGACATCTTTTCCAGCCTTCGCAAACTGCCTCTGCTTCAAGTCAGATATAAGCCCATGGGCTTATCTCTCCCTCCATCTCTGCCCTTTGGGCTGTCTTGTACTCTCCACCTACCCCTGTTGCTGTCCCAGTTGACTTTTGGCTTTTTCTTTCTCCTGCTGCTGGCCTGGGATACAGGTGCTACATGCAGGGAGCGCAGCAGGGCAATGGAGCTTTACCTACAAAATAGGAGCATGCTGGGTCTGTGGGATTTTGCACATTGGAAGCAGCTCACCCTTTGGAAATATTTGCAAAAGAAGGCTGGGTATAGTGAACAGAGGTCCTGCAAGTTGGTTCTGTTGGCACTGGGCTCACCTCCATTCCTTGCTGAAGCCCACAGACTGGTTTTCCAAGACCACTTTCAACACAAATTGCAAAGTACACACTGGTAAAAAAGTACAAACCCCTCATCCCTATACTTCCTCCAGTTCTGTTGCTACCTCGAACAGCGCTTTCCAAATCACCACCTTTGCCTGGGGAGTTGCCACCTCTCCTACTCCACCTGGTGATAAAGCATGCTGTGCCTTGCCTTACCAGCCCATCTAGTTATGCTCCCCACAGTTGATCATTGCCAGCAGTAGAAGACAAGCTCTTCTGCTTGCACTGTCACCCTACTTCCTCCACTGGTTCAATACTGCTTCCTCTTTGCCAAATGCCTGAATCTCAGGCTAGCAGAGGGAGAAAGAAAACATGAAGGTCCCCTGAGAATGGTGGTAGACTGCAGCAGGATTAGGTAGAGGAGTGTAAATCAGCCAAAAGACAGAGATGGGAGGAAATATGCAAGTGGGAAGAGTTTCAGAAGAGGCAGTTTGCACAAGGTAGGAGAAATGTGGCGTTCTTTAGACGTTCTTTAGATCATTAGTCCATCACCTGGACTAATGATCACAATCTGGGTGCCGTCATTAAGCAGCATGGTTATGCGATGTTTTGCTTAAAGACTGTTTGCTTCCAATCCCAATTAGGGTATGTAACCTGAGGACTGTCTATATCCAGTTTCATGACACTGTATTGTACAATATTTCATTTTGTGTCAAATATCAACATGTTCTCTTTGTTAATAGAAAATAATACACAACATAATGTTCTCCGTAATATATGTGTATCCTTTTTAGTTGAATGCTACCACCTTTACAATGGATGTATTCGTGAAAGTACATGGCTGTAAAATAAGCCCTGGTGGGTACTCATGCAAAATATAAGGACTGCAGGAATTGCTTTTCTTAGTAGATTACAGCCTTGTCTGAAAGGAATCCCCCTCTAGCGGAAGCAGAAGAGTATTTCAAACATTTTGAAAAGATTTTATCATAAACCTAAGAAAAAAGCCCAAGAATTTCTCTTGGTGTTATCCATCTGCTTGTCACTGATCAAAGTAAATAATAAGTTTAGCTATCATGGCTATGAATTCAAGTAACCTGCCCTTAAACAAAGGCCATCTGTAGCTGTGCGAATGCCATAATATTGAAAACTTCTTCAGTCATTAATAACACAGTAGAAAGTGAAAGCCTTTAAACTACTTTTTTTGAATTCTTAGGTGTTCACAAGGAAAAAAAACCCATATCCTCCCTGTATGCACATTATTATGTATCCTGATGGTTGATTTTGTTGGATTTCCTATTAGTGCTTCAGAATGAAGAAAGCAGAAGATAACTGTGGCTTGAGGGATATACAGCATTTTTTAATTTCCAACGTATTACTCAGTGTAGATTTTGAATAGCAGCTAACATTTTAATTGATACATACATCTTTAAATATATCATTTAGCAACAGTTTATACCATTCAGTCAGAATGTGCTTTTAGTTATCTAAACAACAACAACAAAAACAAAAGCAGCAACGCAAATGAAATGTCAAATTAAAAAGCTATCCAAGCAAATTTCCAATGGCCATTAGGTTTACATATCTTTTGTACATGCACTTTTACAGAACATTGGCCCTTCTCTCTCTCTCTCTCTCACACACACACAGTCTTGAGAAGAAAACTTTATCCTCAAATGGAAAGTAAGCCTTTGAACTACGTTTGACAAAGTCTATTTATAATTTTCACATTAATACATGCAAATAAATGGTCCACTGCTCAGTATTTATAATCCCAGAAACTGAAATTTTGCTCTTTTGCATACCCAAGCAGATTAACATAAAAAAAAATACTGTTAGTAAACAAGAACATATTGTATAGTCTATAATTGATGGTCATCTTGAATTCCCCCCAAGTGCTTCACTTTCAGATACATTGAAAATAACTCAGTTTTTTCGTACTAGGAAAACAACTAGCTGGGGAGCAGTATTCAAAGTGTCATTTGCAAGTTATAATGTTTTCAAAGCATAATTTTCCAAAAAAATACTAACATGATGCCAGGACATTATGTTGTGTATGAGTATTTTGCATAGTGATACATTTTTAAATCTCAGTTTGGCTTTCTCATTTGTATTTACTCATAGACCCCCTCCTCCAGATTTCAGTGGGAGTTAGTGAGAAATCTGCTTGAAAACTAACCCCAAAATATGACCCAGTGTTAACAATGAGCAATAATCACTATGATTTACAATAGCTGATGTGACAAATTAGTACAAATGTTTTCAAATTTCGACTATGGTTTCAAAACAAATCATCAAAATGATTCTCATCAAAATGACTCCTTCTTTGAACTGACTGAATCAAGGTTCCTCCTCCTATTCTTATATTAGGGTTTCAAGCTAACTAGGGCTAGAGATCTGGGCTGCAAAAATCCAGTTGGTCGCAAGCAGAGGCAGAAGACCAATTCTGCTGACACTAGTGGTCATCCCAATGTTTGCCGCCCATATGCAGCGGCACTCTCTTAGCTGGTGTAGAGGGTCTAACAGAAAAAGACAACCTTCTCTCCAAAAAACTAATGTACCTCAACTTTTTCACTTTCCTTTCTCAAGGTGATTTTTCAGCACCTGAGGTATCCTGCCATGCTCCTGACAATTTATCTGCATTTGGGCAGAAGTTTAATACTGGCTTTAAATGTCATTCCTTGTGTTGGGCCTGGGCTGAGGAGACACAGTTCAAGCCACAAAGTGATTGATGATTTCTCAAAATTTCTTAACTCACTCTACGTAATAAGAGTTTTTGTTGGCTATATATAATGGAAGTTTCCTCTTCCCCTCACATGAGCACATAAAGTTTCTAAACGATAGGGGAAACATCACTGTAATAAATGAATATTAAGGAAGTAGGATGATGGAAGTGCATAAGTGTGCTGATACAATTTATATGCAGAATGGGATGGGGGGCATCAGCATATGAGCAAACATGTACTTTTCCATTCAATTTAATGCATGGATTGTCAAGCACAAGCAAAGAGATTCACATGTGTAGAGTTCAAGCTAACTGCTTTATTGTATTCTGCTTATAATACAGAAATCTCTCCAAACTCCTCGTCTTCCCTGGGAACAGACAAATTCCATGGAGCTTGGGGGGAGTGTCAGTCCTGGATCTCTTCCAGTGACACAATAATTCCAGGCTAATTTCTTGCTTGGGTCCTCCTCCCTGCCTAGCTGGGCATCAACATGAATTTAAGAAACAGTCTCTTTAACAATTGACACAATAAATGCCTCAACATTTTTATGACACCAGCATGATTTAAAAAGATGACATATATATGTAGAGCAAATCTGTTTATAAATGACAATCTGTTTAAAAATAAAAATCATATTGTTTGCTGCCCAGTCACTTATAAATTATATAAATTTGATGAATATTAAAATGTTTGGAACTGATTAACATTCAAAATGTGTTAACCTTCACATTTTTAACTTTAACATTAATATATAGTTTTAACATTCAAATAAGCTTGAATGTGCAATCATTCATAACAAATACATTATAAAGATGCAGTTAATAAATTCAGGCTGACCTGATTGGTCTGTTGTTGTTATCTCAACAGATTTATTCTGTAACATTCATTGCCTAGATATTGGCCTTTTTTCAGGGTATTGCATTACTGATAACAATATGCGTTATTATAGAATTCAAATTACATCTGAAAAAATATTTTAATTAAATAACACTGGGGATACATTATTTTTGCTTTAAAAATGAGACAATTTTGTACTGGAAATAATCTTCAAAGACAATTCAAATCTGTCCACTAATTATAATAGACCCATCAACTCAGTCAAAGCTTATGCTTATTGTGTTTGCACACATATCACCTTTAAAGGCGTTCATGGCTTGGGACTGGATGATCTTAGGGACTGTCTTCTCCCAGTTGTTTCTACCCATCCAATTTATTCAGGCAGGTTGGATAGTTCCTATCCCCCCAACATGGAATTAACCTCTTGGAAGAGATCCCGGCAAAGCCCTTCATGCTGGGAAGAATCAGCTGCTCAGCGGTGGAGTAGTCAGCTGTTTAGTGGTGAGCAGCAGGAGCAAGTGTTTGGTGGCAAGCTGCTCGACAGTGAGCAATGAGCAACCTGGCATGAAGGGGAACAAACCCAAGGAGCTGGTAGTTTGGTTGCAGGAAGATCAGACCTGGAGCTGGAGAATTCTGCTGCTGGGTGCTGGGAACCAAAAGAGTCAGCAGAGCAGCAGTTTGGTAACAAGGGGAATGGAGTCAGACCCAGAGGAAACATCTGTCTAGTCATGAGCAGCAGGGCCACCTATTGGGCTTGTCAAGGGCCTTGAGTCCTCTGGGCCCCCAGGTCTACCATGGTAGTCACTCGGTGGTCCTGGTCCCCTCTGTTTCCCCAATAAGCATCTGCGATGGTGCTGACCACAACAGTATCCCAACAACAATGGTGACGGTGATGGTGTTTGCCCCATGCATTCAGCCTACCAAACCCTGGACTGTCCAAACTTTTTGGTGCCTCTGTAACAGTTGCTGACAATGGGTGGCAGTGGTTGGAGCCACCCATTGCATCCACCAAGTCCTCTGAAATAAGTGCTCTGCTGATTCAGACTGGGGGTTTGCTGGGGCATTGTTGGAGGGTAGGGTAAGTCCTGAAGCAGTTGGTTGGTTTGATTGGTGGTGGCTGGAGACCCACCCTGAGAGTCAGAGGAGGGAGATATGAATGTGCTCCCATGGTTGGCCATTAAGAGGAGCTAACTTGGGGGTCCTGGATGTGTGGGGAAGGACTCATTGTGGGGAAGTCTCCACTGGCACTGATAAAGGAGGTTGAAGCACTGGGATTGACCCCCTTCCAGTCTTCCCTCTTGAATGCTTATTATTATACTTAGGTTAGGGGGATCTAAGGGGATGATGGAGAACTCTGTCTTTGGAGTTGGGAGACCAGGGTGGGAGGAGAAGAGTCTCCTCAGGGCCTTGGGAAGGGACAATTTCAGTGGTGATGGGCAAGAGTCATTACAGGAGCCATAGGGCAGGCTGTTTCAGGGGAAGGCACCCCTTACTGGTGGTGTATTCCAGCCTGCTGAGCTCATTCCCACTTGCTGGACAGCTGACCCTGAGGTCTACCTTCTGCTGGTGAATGCCAGATCAGTAAATAATAAGGCCTCTTATTATCAGGGATGAGCAAGCCAATCTGGCATGCATCACCGAGACCTGGTTGACAACAGGAGAGCGTCCCTCTCAGAGATGTTTCCAGCTGGGTTTAGAATTTGGCATCAGAGCAGGAGAGGAGATCTAGCAATTGCCCCTTCAATGGGAAGCGAGCCAGAAGCAATAGGAGTGAGTCGGTGCTGGACTTGCCTGTCTTGGGGATCGACTAGGAGCCATGGAGGATGCCCTGGATGTGAATATCACCGGTCAGAAGGGGGGCAGTGTTTAGTAATGTATAATGTCTAATGCTTGTAAGCCGCCAAGAGTCTTTGGAGAATGGCAGCATAAAAATATAAAGATAAATAAATAAATTGTCATCTGGGAATCATACCTGGTTGTGAGACTCTGTTTCTGAGGATAGGCTTGTGGGATCAGTTGCAATTGTTGCTTTTGTACCAGCCTCCCTGCTACATAGAAACATCTCTGCTTGAACTACTGGAGACCATCGCAGGACTGGCAGTGGAGTTCCCCAGGTTGAGGGTCCTGGGGGACTTCAATTTGCCATCCCTGAATGTAGCCTCAGAAGCAGCTCAGGAGTTCATGACCACCAGGGTGGCCATGGGCCTATCCCAGGTTATCCAAGGCCTGACTCGATATAGTGGTTACATGCCTGATATGATCTTTCTGTTGGAGCAATGGCAATGTGATTTGGTGGGGGATGTGACTACATTCCCTTTGTCATGATTAGACCAAGCTCTGGTAGCAGTGAGATTCTCCTATGCTACCCCACTCTTCAGGAAGATTGGGCCTAATTGAATGATCCATCACCAGAGACTGATGGACCCAAATGGGCTCCAAAGGGAACTGGGAGATATCCCAGAGGCCTTGCTGAAGCTCTGGCCATAGCCTGGAATCAAAGGGCAGCTGCAGCTTTGGACAGGATCACACCCACGCATCCTCTCTTGACCTTTTGTACCCATCACTCTCCATGGTTCACTGAGCTGTGGGTCTTGAAAAGGGCCAAGAGATGCCTGGAGCGCTGCTGGAGAAAGATGAAAAGTAAATCTGACTAAACACAGGTTAGAGCCACTATTAAGGTCTACCTTGTGGCGATAAGAGCAGCGAAGCAGCATTATTTCTTTGCACTTATTGCATCTGCAGAAAGTTGCCTGGTGGCCTTGTTTAGGATCACCCAGTCCCTCTTTGGATGGGGGCACGGAGGACCATTTACAGGGCTGAGCTGAAGAATTTGTGGAACACCTGATTGATAAAATTGCTCGAATCTGCTCCCAGTGGGACTCTACATGTGAGGCAGGGCCAGGAGAGATGACTAGGATGAGATCTTACCCAGTTATCTGGGAATGGTTCAATTCTGTTGGACCCGTGGAAGTGGACAGGTTCCTTGATGCTGTCAGGCCAACTTTCTGTCAGTTAGATCCTTGTCCCGCCCTTTTGGCCTTCCAGAAAGAGCTGAAGACATGGCAGGTTGACCTGGGGGCCAGGCAGCTCATCAATGAGGTAGCTAGTGGATTGAAGGATTCCACTCCTCTTGTTCTTTTATGTTATTTTTTATTCTTGTTTTATTTACTGTTTGTATTGGTTCATATAAGTATTTTATTGTGAACCTCCCAGAGTCACTTATAGCAAGTTGGGCAGTTAATAAATTTAATAAATAAAGGTGTGTGTGTCGTGTGTGTGTGTGTGTGTGTGTATGTATGTTGTGGGCACAGGAATGTTGGCTGAACTGGGAGATATGCCTTCTCTGCTGTAGTTCCTGCCCTAGAATATTCTCCTTTCAGATATCAGGATGCTCTGACCCTGTTGATCTTTCACAAGGCTGTGAAGACTTGGTTGGGTGCCGAGCCTTAAAACACCTGGGGCCCTGTTTCCTGGCTACATTAACAACCATAGTAACAGTTTTACTTGGTGCCATATATATTTATTTTGCAGTGTTTGAATTGTTTTTCTGTTGTGTGCTGCCCAGCTATAGAAATCAAATAAATAAATCTCTGTGCATCAGTTTTAAAACTGAATTTAAGGGATTATGTCTTTTATTAGAATATTTTGTTAACATTGTAAAATATTTAATCTGAAACAATAATTTTGCCACAGCTGAAAACTTTTTCCAGATTATAAATTTAAAAGCTAACATCAGAAAAAAGCCTTCCCCTTCCCCATCTATAAGAGCTTTGGGGCTTTCTTTCCAACTTACATAAGGACAAACATTTTCACTGTATTCAAACCTTTAATTCTGACTTAATGTTAATAAACAAATCAGGGGAATGGGCTAAGATCTTATCTACTTGATAAAATTAGACTTCAATCTCAGTTCAGATGGAATACAAAAATTTATTTTGTAAAGCTTAATAAAACAAATTAACCAGCATTTTAACCGTGAAAAGAGTTAGGGAGATGAGAGGGAGGAGAGGAGAAGGAGGGTTATTGCTTGGAAGCAGAATCTCCTTCCACGAGAACATCTAGAACTTGAATCTTGGGGAATTATTTCTCTTGAACAACTTTCACTAACACTATTGGTTTCACTTAATTTACACTTTTTGGATTCACTGTCATCTTTTGATTCACTGGAATGTCTTTCCTTTTGGTCAAGTTTAACAAGGAACCTATCCAGTGACACGCTTCTGCCTCTGTTTGAGCATTTCACGAAAATGTGACATTACATTGTTGTTAAACAGATTCGTTGTTTGCACTGCTACAGCCTTATTTGGGTGGTGCTTTTCTACAAAATTTTGCAATGTTTCCCACATTTTGCACACCTCCTTAATCTCATTTGAAGTGAGAGATCCCTCTGACTGTTCCTCCTCCTCAGATAAGATCTCTTCCACAACTTTTTGCCATTGCTTGAGATGAAGATCCATCAGTTCGTCTGTAGTCAGCTCCTGGCTATGCTCCTCCACCAGCTCTTGAACATTGTTTGCATCCACCTCCAGTCCTGTGCTCTTTCCCAAAGACATTATTTCATGGACAACTGGTTCCTTTTCAGGAGCAAATCCCTCAAATTCATGTTCAAGAACGCAATCAGGCCACAGTTTTCTCCAAGCAGAACTGAGGTTTCTCTTGGTGCCCCCCTCCCAGGCTTTATTGATGATCTTGAGGCAGCCCACAATTTTGAAATGATCCTTCCAAAACTCTTGGAGGGTACGGATCCTTCAGTCACCTCGAAGCATAGCTGAAATAGTGCTTTTGTATAAAGCTTTGTAAAGTTCGAGATGACCTGCTAAACCATGGGCTGGAGTAGTGGAGTAGTGTTGGGAGGAAGGAACTTGAACTTAATAAACATGAACTCTTCCAATAAGTCATCTTCAAGGCCTGGAGGATAGGGAGGAGCATTGACCATAACCAGCAAGAGATATTGTCTCACTGTAGGACCAAAGACCATATTGATCCATTCAATGAACATGATGCTAGTGACCCAAGCCTTGCTGTTGGACCTCCACTTCAAAGTTAAATGGCTCTTCAGCTCTTTACATTTCTTGAAGGCTTGTGGATTCTCAGAATGATACATGAGCAGGGGCTTCATCTTCAAATCCCTGCTTGCATTAGCACAGAACAAGAGGGTGAGATGGTCTTTCATGGGCTTGTGACTGGGCACGGCAGTCTCTTCTGCTGTAATGTAGGTCCTCTTCAGCATCTTTTTCCAGAAGAGACCCATCTCATTGCAGTTAAAAATTTGATGTGGCAGGTAACCCTTGGAAATCACAAGATTTCCAAACTCTGCAATGAACGCCTCCGTTGCCTTAATGTCTGAGCTCGCTGCCTCTCCGTGCCTCAGAACACTATAGATGCACTTCTCTTAAAATTATTGAACCATCCCCTGCTTGCCTTGAAATCTGTTTCTTCTTCTGTTGACATATCTGGCGACTTTGTTATAAGATCGGCATACAGTGCCCTTGTCTTCTTGCAGATGTTCTTGGTCACGGTATCACCTGCTAATTGCTGCTTGTTTATCCACATGAGAAGCAATTTTTCTACGTCCTTCAGAACACATGGCCATTGCTTTGTTATTCTCGTGACTCCTTTCACTGCATCTAGCCCCTTTATTTCTTATTTCTTTTTCAAAATGGTACAAATAGTTGACATAGTCTTGTGACAAAAGCTTCATCAAAGAATATACAGTAAATATTTTTGTTTCATACTGTTATTTGTTTTTACATTTCCTTTTTCAGGAATGGCCATTTTAAGGTTGTTTTTTTATTGGTCTATGAACCATCTGATTTGTGTCCATTTATTCTTTAGCATAAATTCTGGTCTGCTTGTTTTTTATACATGAAACACATCTGGATAGAATGCAGGATAGATACAGGGACAAAGAAGAGATTTGGGTCTGCAGCAGTTTGATTCCTGACTTTATTTTGTGTGCTGCTGCTGGTTAAATATTGTTTTTGATTGGTTGGCTGCATATAGTTCTACTACCCAAAGCCTTTGACAGAGAAAGGTTATTGTCCAAGAACAACTGTACATTATTGAAATATTTAAGTACTTGCAGCTAAGTGTTCATGGTCTGTCTGTAGCAGATGATTCTTGAAGACTACTCTGGCTTGCTGATTTGGTTCTGTTTTTATTTTACAGCAATGAGGATGCATTATCACTGAATGATATAATTTACACACACACGTGTCTGTGTTATGATTTTTGGCTAACAAGCTATAGTGTTAGCTGTATGAACAAGAATAATTTAATTGACCACTTCAAAACTTAACTATATTTACAAGGCAATAAGTTACTCTCAGTTGGATTTAATAAATAAACAAGCTTCATGTGATTCAGAGATGTACTTAAGGCACAAAGATTAAAGTTCCCATACACATACTTCTAAAGACATTACACTGTATAAATTATACTGGTTGTAATCTTTGCAACATTTACAGAACTGAATAGAGGCTATCCTAAAGATTTAACATCATTCTGGAATGGTCATTCATCTGATTTGGGTTTATGGAGCAGAAATTATCAGGATTGTATCAGTGGTTAAATATTAACTTGAAAGTCATTTATCTTTGCTCTTTGCTTTGAATTTTAGTAGTTAAATGCACAACTTTAAAATGACTGTCTGTCTGCCTCCCTCTCTATCATAAGGACCTTTAAAAATCACTTCCTGGTAATTAAGCTTTGTAAATAAAGTTTCCCTTGATGTGAACCCAACTTCTTGTGACCTCATGTCCA